>CAUYRH010047163.1:0-56789 GCA_963574655.1 Perodicticus potto
TCTCCCAACAGCCACGCCTTTTCTTGACTTGAAAATTTTATTCCTCTGTTCAAGAATCCTTATTATATCCTTAATATTCTCTGAATAATGTCTGAACCACACAGCCTCTGAAGTTTTTAATTGTTATTCATAGAAAAAGAGTGCAGAAAGTACAGAGAAGTTTTCACAACTTCCCTGCCACCCCTCCATACATGATGCCCCCCATCGCCAACATCCCCCACTGGAGTGTTGCTTTTGTTATGACTGATGACAGTGCGGAGTTTACATCAGACTTTTCTCTTGTATGGTACGTTCTGGGAGTTTTGACTTGACTTATGGATCATGCATCATAGTAAGAATAGTTTCATTCTCTGAAAGTCCTCTGTGCCCCACCAGTTCATCACTGCCTCCCCACTAACCCTTGGCAGCATAGATCTTTTTACTATGCCCATAGTTTTGACTTTTCCAGAATGTCATATAATTGGAATTGTTCCATGTGTAGCCTTTCCAGACAGGCTTTTCTAGCTTAGTAGTGAATGCACTTGCATTTAAGGCTCCTTCAGGTCTTTTCAGGGCTCTGTAGCTCATTTCCTCTTAACAATAAAGGATCCTTCATTTGGAGGATGTACCAGCATATTTATCCAAGTACCTACGGAAAGACTTCAAAATTTTGGCAATAATGAATAACACTTCTATAGACACCTGTGTGCAGATTTTTGTGAAGACATGTTTTCAATTCTTTTGAAAAACATCAAGGAGTAAGATTTCTGACCTGTATGTAAGAGAATGCTTAGACTTGTGAGAAATTGCCAAACTGTTTGCCAGGATGGCTTATCATTTTGCACTCCTATCAGCAGTAAGGATATTTTTGTCAGCATTTTGTCGGTGTTATGAATTTTGACCATTCTACTAGGTATGCAACAGTATCTTGTTGTCTTAATTAAAAATTTTCTAATAACATATGATGCGAAATGTCTTTTCCTGTGCTTAGTTCCCATCTGTATGTTTTCTCTGGTGAGGTGTCTGTTTAGGTCTTTTGCTCACTTTGTAATCAGGTTGTTTGTTTTATTATTGTTTGTTTTGTATTTTTGAATTTTATTAGTGTTGTTTTATTATTGTTGAACTTTGCATATTTTGGATACCAGTGCTTTTGTCTTTTGTAAATATTTTTCCCAGTCTGTGGCTTATCTCTTGACAGCAGAAATGTTTAATTTTAATGAAATCCAGATTTTCCATTATTTCTTTCATTAATAGTGTGTTGGGTACAGCAAACCTCTGACTTTTGACTCTAGCTTTATTTTCCACCTTTCCTCACCTATTCATCTCTTCTTTTCAACAGATGTTTACTGTAAACTTGGTGAAATGTGGGAATTGACAGAGAACTAGATTGACGAGGGCACTGTTCTCACGTAGCTCATGGGCGTGCGTCACTACCAAAGTTTTGAGACAGCCTGTGTTACGGTCCACTATTCCGCTTCCAAGAAGCACAGTTGACGGCGTCCTTTCCAATTCACTCAAGCAAGCTTCAACTTACTCAGCTTATCAGTGTTGCTGGGAGAGCTTCATTTGTTTCCATTCCTGTGGACGTTACATTCATTCCTTGACTTTTATGTCTCTCAAAACTTTTGTAATGATCCACATACCAGGGTAGAGACAGATTGCAAAACACATGGACAAATAGAAGCATTTCAGGCAGTATTGGTGCTATGAACTCTCTAAATTACAACAATAACAATACAAAGGATGATAGAATGTAAATAGAGACATGAGCCAGGGGGGTCGTGGAATTGCAAAGTTGGGGAGATGAAATCTGAGCTGGCACTAGTGGGATTCAAAAGAGTCAGGCAAGCGTCTGTGGGAGGCACCTGAGTCCTCGTGGCTTGTTGATGCTGTATTTTCTGTCTAGAGGATTTATTCACTTATGTCTGTGTATGAAACCCAAACCCTGCTGTGAATGCCACTCTCCCTGTCACTCCATGCTCTGGCTTCTGCTGGTCCAGCAGTCGTAAGGCTAGCATAGTCTCTCTGCATGTCCCAGGCTATTTTGGTTACAAGTGATTGGAGCACTACACTGGGCCTTAGTGAAAACCAAGGAGGCAGCCGCAGGGTTAGTAAGCACGCCCTGGGGATGGACATACCCGTCCAAGCCCCACCTCCTAATACTGGTGTATTTGTTTAGAAGGCGGAGGCTAATTACTTACGACACAGTCTGTTACTCTGTCTTGCATGTATTAGTTGCCAGTAAAATGTGTGTTGAATGAATTTTTGTGTTCTGCTCATCACTGTTATTCTTGACTATTATTTATCACACTTACTCTGTGCTGAGGCAGCTGCTCTTTCCAAGTCTTCTCTCCTCTGCCATCTTGTACACTTTTGTTTTCAACAACAAGAACACTTTCTTGGTGTATCTGCTGTGTCCTGAAATCCCTTTCTCCCACGTGATCACCAAGAACCTGGGAAAACCTCCCTTCAGAGACCACTAATAGTCCTATAACTATTTCCCAGGCCGTTGAAGTCCACAAGTTATGAGAAAGATCATGACATTGCCTTCTATGTGTTATCCTTTCATTGATCCATTTTTTCAAATGCAGTTTCCAGCTTTTTTCCAATATATGTGGTGTGTATTCTCCCACTGCTTCCCTTTAGGCTTGGCCTTATGACATTCTCTGGCAATAGAACATGGGAATAGGGGACCGAGCTTCGTCACTAGCTCCAGCCTCGAGGGGCCTAGCGTGCTTTCACACATTCCCTATACACTGGCATACCCTGGGAGGAGCTTTCCCCAGGTCTCTGCTGCCCTCTTGTTCTGGGCCCCAGAATGAACTCATGTGAAGAAGGGCTGATCTAGTGACCACCCACTGGGACTGAGGCACAACACAGGGCGGGAGCAGCCCTGGCACCTGCACGCAGAGCTGTGTCATGAGAATGTGTTTTCTGTGTGGCACGGCTGGTGTTTGTTGCTGTGCAGCAGGGTAAATTGGTACTGATTAGAACAAAATAACTCATTCTATTTATATCCTAGGCCCTTCCCTCTACCCTCTTTGTCAATTTTCCTACTCCGCTAGAAGACTACAAAGAGAGAAATGAAATGCCTGCTAATATTCTCATTAGGAAAAGAAGCAGAAGTGATTGGAGGCGGTGGCCACCATAGGAATCAATATTTTCCTTCATCACATCCTGTTTATCTCCAGGCAGTATTATTTCCCCATTCCATTAGGTTTCTTTTTACTTCCTAGATTTTTTTCTTTTACTCAAATCAGTTTAAATAGGATTGTTAGTTTGAGTTAGCATGGTGAAGACTTTTTACTCTTTCTAATAAAGAATATCAGGTTGTGCTGAATTAAGCTCTCAAAAGAAGCACAAAGGCAGCAAAATAGGGGCAGCAGAAGACTCCACTATGGGTAGAATGATTTGCTCCGCTGTCTGGGAGTGGATGTGGCGGTGGGATGACTCCACAGAGGTGCAGGCTCAGGTAATTTCATTCACAGTGGCCAGCTCTCTCTGCTGGTCCCAAGTTTCAGGCTTTTGCTTCAAAGTATTTTTGGTAAAGAAAGAGATCTTTGGAGGCATGTGTCTGTTATAACACGAGAGCATGGCAAGATCTTACTGGATATTGATTGAATAAATGACAAGAGAATAAATGGATTAATCAATCAATCAATGAATTCAAAGAGAAGAAAATAGACTAGATGCAAGATTATTGATTATGACAACAATAATAAAGATGAAGAAGAAACCCCCACCTTAGACATGCTAGACTAGGGCAGAGGGAGAAGGCCGAGCACTCAAAAATGAAATGGAACAAAAAAATTGTCAAGTTCACTGACACTATGTTGGAAAATCACAGAGTTAATCCAGAGGCCTATAGGGAGGGAGGGGAAAGGATGGCATATAATTGGAATCTATTTCCATCTGAAGGGGAAAAGTGGGCATTTGTTGTAGTGTCTGCTATGACTGGAACTGCTTCCCAGCCAGGGCCAGACTCAAGGTAGAGTCATTTGGCTGCAATAAAATGTTAAGTTTTAGCACACAGAGGAGAATGGTATAAAACAATAGACAGGGGGAAGAAACTCTATTTATGGGATTGCTACTATATACCCTGGCCTCTCTTTAACATATACTGTTATCAAACACACTGAAGGGTGGTATTAGCTACCCCCCTACCATAGGATATGGACAGTAAGCAGAAATTTAAAATAAAATAAAATTAATTAAATATGATGTTCATATAATAGATTATTAAACTATTGCAGATTATAGTTTGGAAGACTATTGAGATAGAGATCCAGGTAAGGATTTGACTCTCTTTATGATTTCACAGGACATATATAGGACCCCATCTCTCCACATCCAGTTCTGCCCTTAGACAAGTGTTTATTCCCCATCTCTTGAGCATGAGTGGGGCCCAGGAAGGGGTCCCCTGGATGCTGTCTTCCTGGGCCTTTAGTACCCAAAGGGCTCTTCTTTTCTTACCTCAGAAGCCCTCAACCTTTTGGGCACCAGTGGTTGGTTTCATGGAAGACATTTTTTACACAGTTTGGGGGGTGGCGGGGATGGTTTTGGTATCAGTCTGCAAGCAATTGACTTATTATGGTCTCTGGGCAGTCAAACCTCCCTGCTTATCTGTAGTTGCAGCTGCTGTCTAGGGCCAGCATCACGACCTCAGCTCCACCTTTGATCACCAGGGATTAGATTCTTATGAGGAACCTGCAACCTTCGGATCATCAGGGATTAGATTCTCCTAAGGACCCTGCAACCTCGATCCCCCTCATGTGAAGTTCAGGGATTAGATTCTCCTAAGGACCCTGCAACCTCTATCCCCTGCATGTGAAGTTCAGGGATTAGATTCTCCTAAGGACCCTGCAACCTAGATCCCCTACATGTACAGTTCAGGGATTAGATTCTCCTAAGGACCCTGCAACCTAGATCCCCTGCATGTGCAGTTCCCAATAGGCATCTTCCTCTGAGATGCCACCTCTGATCTGCCAGAAGGCAGAGCTCAGTGATGTGAGTGATGGGGAGCAGCTGTAAATACAGAGGAAGCTTCACTGCTCTCCACTGCTCCTCTCCTGCTACAGACAGGCCTCAGGCAGACAGACATGAGGCTGGTCTGAGGCCTGGGCTTGGCGACCACAATCTTACCCTATATCCCTGGACTTGGTTCGTTTACAGCAACCACAGGGTCTGAGTTTCCTCTTCTCTGTGACCTTTCCACAGCCCAGGTCTTTTCTTGAAGGCATGGACTTACTGTATCCTATACAAGACTGACACATATAAAACACTTCTATGTTAGCAATTTTGAAGTTCTTAGCTTTGCCTGGTAAAATCAAAGAACACTCAAACGAAAATGAACTGTCAAAAATTTATTTTCCTTAAAAGATCAAGTATTCACCTATTGAACTTTCATTAAAGACCTGATTGTAAACTGTTAATAGATTTGGGAAAGGGACAATTTTCCATTAGTTCAATTTAGAAAACAAATGGAGATCAAAGTAATGATCTATTACAGCTCCCTCAGGTTGCAAGTGTCATGTCTGTTCATTTTTACAAAATAAGTAAGTTCACTGGGTCTCTGGGTGTCAGGCAGTCAACCTGAGGGTCAGTAGGTTGTTCTCCGGAGTCACGTCCCCCTCAGGCAGCTGCTCTCATCCACTGACTCTTCAATCACCTGAGTCCACTATTCCGCAAGGCGGCTGGTCCCACTTTTCCTGCCAGTTAATTTTCAGGGTGGATTTTTTTCCTGTTTCATTGGTTCCGTGGAAGATAAATCTCATTTTGACCATGGAGATATCATTCTTCACCCACATCACACTTCATCTATGGGTCCATTAGCAACTGGAAGTGGTCCCCAGGAGGGAACTTCTCCTTAGATTAGGGTGGGTAATTGGCTATTGACATTATTTTCCTTTGGGTCAGAAAGCCTTCCTTGTGATGAATATTCTAAGAAGATTTAATAAATCTCAAAGAACTCTTATGTATTTGCCTAGCTATGCCTTAATCTTCATATTTCTTGTACTTATCCTCCTCTTTCTTATACATTTTGACATTTTCCCTTTCTTGTAGGACCAGGAGGCTTACTACGGAGTGAGAAGTCACCGGCGTTCAGGTGGCTCACGTAGTTGTCCTGTTTTAGACCTTCCCTCCGCCTTTTACCTCCAAATGATGGCCAGAGGGATTGTACTACTTTCTGGGGGCTGCTGAAACAAAGTGCCACTAACCGGGGAGGGGGCATACACAACAGAAATGGATTTCGTGACAGTTTGGGAGGACTCAGCCTGAGACCGAGGTTCGGCTGGTGAGTAGACCCCTTCTGAGAGCCGTGGGAGGAGTGTCTGTCCCAGGGCTCTCTCCTTGGCCCATACGTGGTATGGTATGTTCACTTGGAGCTCTCCCTGGATGTGAGTCTGTTTCCAAATATCGCTTTTTAAATAAAAATACCAGTCATGCTGGATCAAGACCCATAGTATAATTGCATTTGTACTTGATCACCTCTGTAAAAACTCTGTCTCAAAATAAGGTCCCATGCTGAGGAACTAGGGATTAGGGCTTCAGTACTTGAATGTGGAGTGATGCAATTTGGAGACATTTATGGAAAGAAAGCTGACTAGGATGGTCCTTAGCTGTTATGAGTCCTTTCCTGAAGCAGTTTTTGTTTCTGACCTCAGCCTAATCTCCTAGCAGTGCATAACCAAAACTGCGAGCTACTTAGTATAAATCCGTAAGGTACTGTGCCGAGTGCTTCATAGGTGTAAATAATGTAAACTCTTGCTAAGCCTCTTATTATCACCTTATCATTTCATTTACTCATTCATTAATTCATGCCATCATTCATTCATTCAAAAACTTTTTTAATATGCCTGTTATGGGAAGCTTTATGTAAGTTCTTCTGGGGACAGCACAGTTGCCAACAAAGTAGAAAAGACATAAATATCCCTAGCCTTGCAAAATTACATTCCAATGGAAGAGAACAAAAAATAATAAATTAAAACATTATGTGGTATACAATGTGAACAGGGAGTGCTGCAGAGAGAATTCAGACAGGAATGGAGTTATTACAGGGCAAATGTAACTTTAAAAATGTATATGAAATGATTTTATAGAAAAGTTTAAAGAATATTCTGTATCCATATTCCCCAATGTTATTCTGAAATAAAACCAAACTTACAGAGAAGTTTCAAAAACAGTACAGACAAGTCACGTACCTCCTTTATCCAGAAGGTCCCAATTGTTCATTTGACATTTGGTCACAATCTCTCTCCCTTCTCTCTGTCTCCCTGCCTGATACGTTCTCATTGTCCACGGCTCAGGGACTCCGGGAACACCTCCTCTGCCGGCTCACACTGAGGGCCCTGCTCATTCACCACTCCACTTGACAGGACCCCTCTGGGACACTATTGCCTCTGTAATCCCTTCCGGCCCCTAGTCCACACAACGCCAAACTCTAAGGGAAGGCAAAGAAAAAAATAAGAAGACATTTTAAACACAAATGTAGAAATTGAGGCTTATAGGATTAATTTGTGCAAGATCACCCAGCTAGTGGGTGGTGGAGCTTTTTTATCTTCCATGAGAAATAGAACTAACTCGTGGCCGTTGTGTTATATTTTCTCATCTTCAAAGGGGGAAACTGAGGATTAGAAAGGATAAGGACTTTTCTGGCTATTTTAAGACCCGCTGTCTGTGTAGCAGCCATAGCCTGACTTCCTGCTTCTTTTCTGCTGTTCCAGAAAATACACACTCTGCAAAGTTCCGAGCAACTGCTTGCTGTTCTTGGGCAAAATTGTTTCTAGTCCTCCCTCATCTGGACACACTTGAGTACTCTTGTCTTTTCACTTCTACCCCTGGTGTCCTTAAAGCCTCTCTGAAGGCTCCAGTCACCTAATACATTTCAGGACACCTACATGTCTGCACACTGTCCCTGTTCACTCCACAGGTGGCTCTCTGTGGCAGTGAGAGGGGATGACACAAGCATTCTTATATCTTCAGAGCCCAGCACAGAGTAGGTGCTAAAAATTATTACTAAATAAACAAAATGAAAGAATTTTTTAAAGAAAAGTTCTTTTGATTCCTCTTTCCCTAAGAGTTCTTGCATATTTTATAAAAATTATAGGTTGTGTCATGAAAGTTTTATTAGAGGATGATTCACACTAGTGATTTCCTTTAGAGGATTCAAAATAGGATTTCATTGGTTTGCCAAAAATTTCTTCAGACACAAGATTGTTCACCTTCCTGGGAGAGGAAGGTCAATTTCAAAAACACTCTCCCCTTCCGAGATCTGTATGAGAGGGACAGTGACCTCCATCACCAAGGGTAGAGGGGCAGGGACACACCATAAAAGTGCTAGTTTGAGAGGCTGCCCATGGCTGGTGAAGGAGAGAGCAGCCTAGGGACCGATGCCCACAAAGCAGGCGTGCTGCCCACGTGGACCTCATGCCTGTCACCCTCACAGCACCGCCTGCACCCCGCCCATCCCCCAGGCTGACACTCGTCTCCAAGTCAGCCATGTTAGTCCAAAGTCTGGCATTTAGCATCTTGACTAACATTCATCAAATATTATAAAATGCCAATAGACATTTAATTTGTATACCAATAACTACAATGTATGGAGCATTCCCTGTATGCCAACAAGGTGTTGTAGATTAGAATTCCATAGGAACAGGATAAGTGTGGTTGGTTTTGGCTTAACTATAATTAGAGTTGGGATTCTGGATCCAAATTGCTGCAGTCTGAATCCTGCCTCTGCCCTGTCACATAACTTCCCTATGTAATGCTCACAGACTTCCTACAAGTCTGGAAGTAGCGTCTCCAATTTACAAATGTGGAAAGTGAAGCTTAGCAAGATAGAATATCCTTCCAAATGTATATGGCCAGCAAGAAGCAGGATTGGCAACCCTGAAAAAAAAAAAAAAGCAGCAGGATTGGCCCAGGCTACACCCTTGGCTCTACTAGATGTGGCTGAGACCCACTCTCGCTGCGCAAAAGCCTTTTCTTTTGTCACTTAATCTGTCTGTGCCTCCCCCCTACATACACTAAACTATAGTGGTAACTGACTAGAACTATTTATAATAAGCACAGCTGAGAAAGGTAGGCCTCCCCCATTCGCACCCCAAAGGAATTCACTGCGCTCTGGAATGAGAACTTTAAATAGTTGTTATCCACTTTCTTAATGGTATCATTTCCAAATTTATTCAATTCATGCCAACTCGTATTTAAAATATTTACTTCCTAACACATAATATGACTGATATGTTAATAAAATTTGTAACAAACATAGACTTAATGTAAATAACACAATAATAGGATGTGTTGCTAGGCCGCATTTCTGTGGACACTTTCTCCAGAATCTCACTTCCCCTCTACTTATCATGTGTGTATAGTATTAGAACATCCTTGGTTCTCATTGGATCACACTGGTAACCCTTGTGTTTTATATATATATATATATAATATATATATAGTTATATATAATCTGATATATACATTATGTTATATATGTATGTGTGTATATATATACATACACACACACACACACACACACACACACATATATATATATATATATATATATCTGTTCCTTCAACAGTCTGTGTTCTGGAAAGTTGTTATCAGGGTAATATTTATCTTATCTCAACAAGAACTTGGCTATGCTTTCAAATTATACATCAACATAAAAGTTCAATTAATTCTCTAAATATTGAGTACTGAACTCTGCTATTGCAAATTGGAGGCTAATTAATGTTCCTCTACTTTCTCATTTATTTGGAATCTTCTCTTTTTCTTCTCCCTGTCAGAGCCTAAGTAAGTATGTAAATTCCATTAATTGCTTTTGCTAACTCATTAAATGGACTATAGAGTGAAGGAGTAATTTTAAAAATTACAGCCATCCAACACCCACCTTTGAAACAGATGCAACATTTTAAAGGATATTGTTAACCAGACAGTAAGGAAACACTGCAGGGAGAATGCTTCACTGCGAGAAATGCTTTTATTTTAATGAATTTCTAAAATAAGATAAATTCTTTGAAGGGCATGTCTAACCTAAAGAGTCCATGAAATTGCAGCTAGTCAAAGGGTGAAAAGGAATACATCACTGAATATGTATAAGGATTATAAGATGATACCTAACATGATTTGAACATATGTAGGAAAACTAAAATTTGTTGAATATACAATAATTTATTTCATGGTCTTAACAACCCTGGTCTGAAGTTTTGTTCCCATTTTATAGATGTGACAACTGAGGCCTGAAGTTATGAAGTAGTTCATGCAATGCTCCTCTGAGGAGAGCATTCAAATGGAGGGACCCATCTGAAAGTGTGAAGCCAAAGGAACATAAGGAGTTAGAAGAACTAAAAGATGTTTGGGACATCTGCGGGATAGGGGCTGGGGCACCATGGACCCCATGCAGAGTGTACAAGGGGCGGCACATATGGAGTTTTCTAGAAAATATTAGGCAACTGGAGCTCCATCCATTATGTTTTGAAAAGATTTTCCTTGTCATAGTATGAAGAATGGTTTGGAGAGAAGGAGTGGGAGAAAAGATGCCAGACTATTGCCAGAGTCCTGGGAAGGAAATGACGGTGCAGGTGTGGGCTGCAGAAGGGGAGAGCGGAGTTAGGGAGAGATTTCCGTAGGTGAGAGTGGCAGACATTGCTCATCATGTCAGCAAAGGCTGGCGATGAGGGAAAGGGCACCTGAGGATGGTTTCCAGGGCTGCAGCCTCGCTCAGCTGAGTGAAAGGAGGCAGGCGCCCTTTCTCGGGGCTGAAAGTGAAGCTGGAGGAAGAGAAATTAGCTGAGGGTTTTCTGAGTTTGTTCTAGGCCATGAATTGGTTTATGGCATGTGAAAAGGGTATTTGAATGTACAGCTATGGAGTTCAGGGCAGACATCTACACTGGGGTTGTAACTTTGGAAGTGAAAGTAACGAATATTTAAAAGATGATTTTCAGTGTTTCTCTAAGTTTCTTGAACTCCTTACAGCAGAATCGCTTGCACGCATGTCTCCTGACTCAGTGGTCCTGGGGCTCACTATGCTGCAGAGTCTCCCCGGCACAGTGCAGTGAGGACCATGAAGGCTCTAGAGTCCACCAGCTTTTGTTTGAATCAGTTCCAATACTTTCTAGAACAAACTGGAACAATTTGATCCCTCTGTGCTCCCAGTTTTTCTCTATAAAATGGACATAATAATACCCATTTTGTTGTGTTTCTTAAAGATTAAATAAGAAAATAATGAAATAAACTAAGTAAGTTAGTTCATATAGATGCTTTAGAACACTTAGTGTCGCTTATCAGACGGTTAATAAGGCTAGGCTGGCCTTTTCTGGGGTTGTCCAAGTATCTTTATAAAAATATAGATTCATGAACAATGCAGGATTTTGATGTAAACATCAACTTACAAAATCAAGTAGACATTTCAGTGTGGATTTGCTTGTGTGTGAGAATGGAGAAAGATGATGAATTAGAAATGCATGGTTTGGGTAGGGCAATTCTGGATCCTACCATATCCATTAAATCACGATGTCTTACTATGCCTGGGGCATAGAACAGGAAATCTGTGTTTTTGAACAAACTCCCCAGGTCCTGAGGGTGCTGAAATACTACCAGGGTTGTTAGTGGTTATTGATTCCTGTTGTCAGGTATGGATGTCCACCAAAAGATGCAGTCCCCTTTCCACAGTGACATCTTTCTGGGAAGAGGCCGTCCATCTGGGGAGCACGGTGTCAAGTATGAGCTCATTTCCAGCACTCAGCACTGGAGGTGAACAAAAGTGATGGCTGGTTCTTCTGTGCCTGGGCTTCCCAGCAACAGTCCTGTTTCTCCCACCCTGTTTCTCCCCTTTGGCTCACAAAGTGGAGAACAAGAAGCACTAGAGGGTGCCTCAGCCATAAGATAAAAGGACTCAAGCCGTGGACTTGAGATGGATGAGAGCAGGATGGTCTCATGGACCATGGATGAGAGCAGGATGGTCTGTCACATGAATGAGAGAAAGGTTCACACAAATGAGAAAATCTTGTGATATATTATCCTGGGGAAATATTGGAAATTACCTTCTAATGGCAATTGGTGTTACCCTGATAGCTACTCTCAGACATGAGTCTTCCCCTCTAAGAAAATATTTATCAGCAGCTTATTGATGAAGTGGGAAACTCCAATCACAATCAATGTGCTGGATTCTCATGATACAATGAACACCAACAAAAAAAACATTTTGCTTGGTTCTTAGAACGTAACACTACATCTGACTGATGTCAATAATGCAGGTTTTTTGTGGTTGTAAGTTTTTTTGTATTGTTTACAAGACAGTAATTTTTAAAAAGTGTGCCTTTGGAGGACTCTTTTACATTGTTCTAAGTAAAAAATATATGCATTAGTGAGAATTGTTAGCTTTCTGTCTAGTATCAACAGCTCCTTAATAGTTCAGGAAAGGGTCAGCGGTTTTGTCTGTTTGAGAGTAAGAGATTGGTCTTGCTTCTGTATCTTTTCAGACAACTAAACACCTGTTTTTGTAAAATACAAGAATGTTATTGTATCTAGATCATTACTTAATCTAATAAAAATTCTAAGCAGTATAAACATCGGTGATCATGCATCATTATTCTTTTTTTTTTTTTTTTTTTTTTTGTAGAGACACAGTCTCACTTTATTGCCCTTGGTAGAGTGCCGTGGCATCACACAGCTCACAGCAACCTCCAACTCCTGGGCTTAGGTGATTCTCTTGCCTCAGCCTCCAAGTAGCTGGGACTACAGGTGCCTGCCAAAATTCCCGGCTATACTTTTCTTGCAGTTTGGCCGGGGCTCCGTTTGAATTTGCCACCCTGGGTGTATGGGACCAGCGCTCTACCGACTGAGCCACAGGCCCCCGCCCATGAATCATTATTCTTTTAAGAATGTTGACTAAATTTACATTTAGATTAAACTTAAATTGATGAAATACGATGGCTTAATGCTTGTAAGTTAGGAGTATGGTTTACACGTAAATGCTTTCCATGTTTGCATGTAACCGAGGTCATGGAAGACCCCGTATTTGGCAGACCTCAAGGTGTTAAATTGGAAATTAAATTTGAGATGGTAAAAGAAGGATGTTTGGAGAATAACTGCACCTTAGAGATGCGACATTCAGCTAACACAAGGCCTGAGGAAGTCATACTGAATCTTCCTCGTGTGCAAAAGGGGTTTACAGAGAGCAGGTTTCATTCCTGAGGCCATGTGTTTGATGTCAGCCTTTGATCAACAATACCTCAACTTGTTCTTTGCCTGGAGAAGAGGTTAAACTTCTTTCCTGGAATGATATTACCTGAACACAGGTGCATGTGCCAACACACAAACCTATCCCTAGGCTGGGCTCTTTCTCCCACACAGCCTTACGTTAGGTAGAAATGAAATCACGTACCAGGGACTTTCACTTGCAACTTCAGCGACAGAATCTAACATCTTTAGCAGACTTCACAACATTAAACTGCAAATGATTTTGAAAAGCAGCAAAAGAATATGGTAAAAAGTGACTGGGGCCTGGAAATTAGGATGAGGTAGGGCTAATACTTGTGACCTGAGAAATTTGTAATCAGCCTGCTTGCTAATGAGGGCTTTGGAGACAGCAGGTTTAATTATGGAGGCCATACGTTTGATGTCAGCCTTTGATCAGCACTGACTCAGCTGGTTCATTCTCTGCATAGAGAAGACTCTAATCTCCTTTTCTGGTATTCTCTCTCTCTCTCTCTCTGTCTCTCTCTCTCTCACACACACACACACACACACACATCTCCCACAAAGCCTGATTGTTGGGAAAGCAAAAACTAGACGCTCATGTTTTCCCCTGGATGCTTTCATGCTTTACATCAGAATGGCTTTCCAATTGTCTTTGGTGACAAAACCTAACATTTGCTTCTTTTTTCTTGTGTTATTTTTCCCCCAAGGGTATGTGATTTAGCACAGTCAGCTTCTCAATGATCACTGATCCCTCGAGAAACCGTCATGTATAAAGGATGTGAACCCTGCAGTCTTCCCGACAGCGTTGCGGTCTCTCTGACACCAGTGCGGTTCCCTGATGTCTCTAAACATTGGTTTTTTCAACCATTACAGGAGCTTTGCATTAGGTTGTGATACAGATATTCTCAAGTTGCTGTGATCTCTAAACACAATCTCGTTTCTTTTTCTAAGTCTGTGTCTGTTACTTGTCCTACCACTATCACTTACTCGCCAGGAGAACTGAAGACTGATGTTTTTATTCTTATTGGAGGACATTTCCAGTTGTGCCCAGGTGAACTACTCCAAATGGACTAAGAGCAGGTTTGGCAGCTGAAAATAGGAGTTAGGGTCAGTGGAGGAAAAGAAAAACAAGTGATCACCAAGGCATGCATAGAATATTGATAAATCAATCAGAGTTTTGATTACTGTGTGATTTCTCAGCATATGTTTTCCAGCCCAGCAGAGTCACCTTAGACGTTTGTTAAATACTGAGATTCTCTGACCTGATTTCAGACTCATTGGAAAAGAAGGTCTGGAGTTGGGGACTGGGAAATTGCTTTTTGAACGAAATGCCCACATATATTTGAATCATAGCATACATGTAAATGAGAACCACCAGCCCTGTGTGTACCAACTTTAAATGTAAATAAACAAAATACTTAAAGGTAAATGGTTTTTATTTTAATGTATTAACTAAAAATCCCTTTCTTCTTTCCATCAGCACATCCATATCCTGAGCTGTCCTTTGCTAGAACTCAAAGAAACCAGTTCTCTTTTCCCAGAGACCCAAGGACAATAAAACTCAGCCTTGGCAGGTTTAGAAGGAAAAGCAGGCTTTAAGCCATTGCAAGTATCTCTTATAAATATAAAAGTGTAACTTATGAATAAACAAATTAGAAAATCAACCCCAAGCCGGTGCGCTCTGAAAGGAGTCTAGAGCTTCTGTTCCTCAGATGCAAGAGTAGTTATGAAGTTGGCGAATTAAGTCACAGGCTTTGCAATCTCCTGCAGAACTATGGCAGCTCTATAAAACAGGTGCAGAATGAAAGCCTTTCCTTGTATTAGAACAGTATCTCTTACAGTTCAAGCCAAAAGCTACAATTCATCTTCTACATGAGTTATGACACCTCATGAGAGCATCCCTTTCATACTCTGATTCCATGTTGACCAGTGAAATGTCACTGGTTTTTGCTTTTTTAAATGAAGGGCAAGCATCAATACTGTCTATAAATTAGTTCTAAACCACCGAGAGTCAGGAGTGACTTTTTTTTTGTTGTTTATTTTCTTTTGTTTGGGTAGTGAAAAATGCCTTCAAATTTCTTGATTTTTCATTTTCTGAATTTTTTTTTTATTCAAAATGTTAAGGAAGCATCAATGTTTCTGTTATATGGGTACACTATGCTAAATTCAGGACTTTTCATGCACCTGTCACCAGAATAGTATTCATTGTACCTGATACACAATTTTGATCCCTTCTTTCTTCCCACTCTCCCTCCCTCTTGACTGCCAATGTGCTGTTGGTTGTTTCATGCCCGTGGGTAACCATTGTTTAGCTCCCACTTAGCGCAAACACTTGGCCTTTTCTTCTTTCCTGAGATACTTCACTAGGAATGATGGTGTCTAGTTCCACACACTCTGCTACAAGAAACATTATTTCATTCCTTTTTACGGCTGAGGAGTACTCCAGAGTGGGTATATATAAAATAGTTTCTTTATCCACTGGTGAACTGGTGGGAATTTAGGTTGATTTCCTACCTCTGCAACTGTGAATCGTGCAATAATAAAAATTCAAGTGTGTCTTTATAATAAAATTATTTCTATCCTGAGGGTGGATACTCAGTAGTGGAATTGCTGGGTTGGATGGTAAGTCTACTTACAGATCTTTGAGAAATTTTCGCACTATTTTCCATAGGGATTGTACTAATTTCCAGTGTACACGTGCTCCTCTGTCTCTGCCTCCAAGCCAGCACCTACTTTTTTTTACTTTCTAATGACAGGGTAAGCTGTGGTTTCTGATGATTTAGTGATGCTGAGCATTTTTCCATGTGTTTATTAGACATTTCTTTATCTTCTTTTGAAAACCTTCTGTTCATGTGTTTGTCCCCACCATTTTCATGGGTTATTTTTTCTTACATGATGATATGTTTGAGTTCTTTGTAGACTCTCGATATTACCTCTTAGTCTAAGAAATAGTTTGCAAATATTTTCTCCTATTTTATAGGTTCTCTGTTCACTCTGCTGATTATTTTCTTTGCCTACAGAAACATTTTTATTAATTTTTAACTAAAATGTATATAGTTAAATTTTTAACTATATACATTTATGGGATACAATTTGATGATTTGATATACAATGCGTAATGCTTAAATCAAACCGATTAACGTAACCATCACCTCATTTACTTCTTTTCTGTGGTATGACATTTAAAATTTGCTGTTAGTTATTTTGAAGTGTACCCTTGCATTGTGCACATTAGGTGAGATCTCACCAAATGCCCCCTCACCAATTTCCCTCCCCTGCCCCTCCCCTCCTCTTCTTCACCCCTCACTCATACTAGACTGTATTTGTGTTTTATTATTCCTATGAATGTGTGTTTGGTTTCTTATTAGTAGTGAGTACATTGTATACTTTTATCCCATTCTTGAGATATTTTACTAAGAAGAATGTGTTCCAATGCCATCCAGGTAAATATAAATATGTAAAGTATCTTTTTTATGGCCAAATAGTATTCCATGGTATACATGTGCCATAATTTATTAATCCATTTATGGGTTGATGAGTGGTTGAGTTGCTTCTATGACTTGGCAATTATGAATTGGGGTGCCATAAGTAATTTTATGCAAATGACTTTGTGGTAAAATATCTTTTGTTCTTCTGGATAGATACCTAGTAATGGAATTGCAGGAGCAAATGGAATGTCAACTTTTAGTGATTTGAGGATTCTCCATACTTCTTTCCATAAAGTTTGTATTACTTTGCAATGCCACCAGCAGTGTAGAGGTGTTCCCTTCTCATTGCATCCACATCAGTGTCTGCAGTTTGAGAACTTTGTGATGTAGACTAATCTTACTGGAGCTGGATGATATCTCAGGGAGGTTTTGATTTGCAGTTCTCTCATGATTAAAGTTGATGAGCGTTTTTTCATGTGTTTCTTGGCCAGTCATATAATTAAATCATTTTATTTTTTGTTGTTGCTATATTTGCTTTTCAGGTCTTAGTGATAAATTATTATGGTTTCATGCCTTATTTTTAGTTTTTTTTCTATGCATCTTGAATTAATTTTTGTAAGAGATGGGGCAAGAAATAGGGGTCCTATTTCCTTCTTCTGTAGGTGGAAATCCAATTTCCCAAGCATCAGTTCATTTACTCAATGTTCCATTAATTGATTAATACTTAGAGATGAGTGGTGTGTTTTGCTGTTCTTGGTCCTGGGATGCAGCAGTGATGTGAGCTGGTATAGGAGCTTTCATTCTAAGGGGTAGAAGCACACACACATGGACCATAAGTCTCTAGAGAAAACACTAACCAAATAATGATTAAAAACTCATAGGGATGACATACCAGTTTACATTTATATTCCGAGAAGGCATTGTAATAGTGGAACATGTGAACTAAGAAAAGGGAAATCTAGGAAGTGGAGGATACGAATTCTATATGAGTGCTAAATCTTGATACAATCAGTTCTCTGTTGTCCTTTACATCCTTTGCAATCTCTCTCTCTCTCTCTTTCACTCTACCCCTTATTGTGAGCATTCTTGAATTTCTCTGTGTTTCCTACTGGGCCATGCGCTCTGTTTGTTTGGAATTGTTATTTTATTTTGGATGAAGAAGTGGGAGGGAAAAGGGGATTTGGTTAATTTAGAATTATTACCTGTGCCATTCTCTTTTTCTTCTAGAATTCCCTCCACACAAGTTTTTTTTTCTGGCTATTTTTTTGCTCCCCTATCTCAGGGTATGTGTCCTGAAAGCACCAACATGTGTAAGCTGCAGTTTATCTACTTTCTGTGTTAAACTGTTAGATCCATGAAAGAAATAATTATATGCCCATGAAAGAAATAATTATATACTGCTAATGATTAAAAACAGAGGAGATGGGTGTCAGACACGAAGCACAAAGGTTCCCAACGCTGATATTTTCTCCAAAAGGCTCATTTCCCTTGGTGGGTAGGAGGAATGGAGAAGGATTGGGAAAGGGGGAGGAAATGCACAGAGGCATTCTAAATTAATCTCCAAGAAGAAAGCATTCACCCATCCCTGCATACAGCTCCTTGCAACAGGCTTTACACTTCACAACAATCGAGACATTCAGGAAAGTCCTGGATAGAACAGATGTGTCCTCTTCACCAGCAAAAGAGCTGTGATGAATGATGGAAAAGTGGTCCAGGCTGCTGGTGTCTGTCCCTGCTATTTATCTGCACAAGTTATGAACCAGCCTGCATCCTTCTTACTCTGTACCTCTGACCTCTCATAAGTGAGTCAAATATTCTGTTGTCTCTGCTGATCCCCAAATCTCAGCATTGCCACACTACACCTGACTTATGGTTCACTAACTCCAGTGTCCCCTTTCCATCAGAGATGATAAATGGGATGGAATATGTGTCACCCATATGGTGTCAGGGCTGTGACCCACTAATGCTTTAGAATTCTTAACCTATGCAGTGCATTTTAAAATCAACCTGGAATCAGTTAGTATGTTCCACCGTTTAAAATCTTAGGTCAGTGTCCACATGAGTAAGATGACGTTCTCTTTTTGCCATGTGTCTTAATTGTTTAGCTCTTGGGAGGGGTTTACCTTGTGAAGAATCCTTTCATCTGGGGAAGAGGAAATGTGAAGGACAATGACCTCCCTGTCAGGGAGTTGTGGTCCCTTCCACTTGAGTAGGAACACACTCACTCCTGAGTGATCGTGGAGGAGCACCTACCTAACCTTTTTTGAATCTCTTTCTTTGTCTTTGAAAAATGAAGCAATAAACATCGACTTCCCCATATTTTTACTATTATAAGGTCCCACTTAGAAAATGAGTGAAAATTTATATTATTAGTTAATGAACTTAATTGACTTTCCCTACAAAATTGCTTTTAAAAGTGTTACGGTCATATTTAAAAGTAACCATGTAAATTACATGTATCAAAGTTCACACATGGCATGGTCAAAGAAAGCTGTGGAATTTTACTGAAAAGTAGTAATTTATCACCTAGTTACTTCTTGCCCGAAGACCCACTGCCTGGATTCTTTTAGTTCAAAAAATTTTGGCTTTATTTGTTTATTCGTCTGTTTGTTTACTTATTTATATATTTAGAGACAGAATCTCACTCTATCAACTAGGCTAGAGTGTCCTGGCATCAGCTTAGCTCACAGCAACCTCACACTCCTGGGTTCAAGGGATTTTCCTGCTTCAACCTCCTTAGTAGCTGGGATTATAGGTGACTGCCACAATGCCCAGCTAAGTTTTCTATTTTTAGTAAATATGGGGTCTCATTCTTGCTCAGACTAGTCTCAAATTTCTGACCTCAATTGATCCTCCTGCCTCCACCTTCCAGAGTACTAAGATTACAGGCATGAGGCAACACACCCAACCATTTCTGGCTTTTCATTATGACAATTTCTGCTTGTAAACATGTTGGTTATTACTTCTTAGGCAATAAGTAATATTCTGAAAAGTCTGTATCTTAATTTATTACTTAGACTTGTTTGTCTTTTTTCTCTATATTTTCTATCTTACTTCTGAGAATACTTCTAGTTATCGTTTTAGCACAAACTTATTTCCCCAAAAAGAAATACAGTGAAAGGTAAAGGAGGACCTGTTTCCCTTCATTTCCTGCCTCCTGAGTTTCATAGTCTTTGCCCCTGTCCAGACAGGGAGTGGCCCTGAGACAAAAGGTCAACCTGCAACAGTTATTCATGGTGACATCCATGGGAACACTGGGCCCCTGGGTGATAGTTGTTAGAAGGTTATATACTTATTAGATGATACTTAGACATGCAGAAAATGATTCCGAATCCCCTTCCTAATCAATATTTTGCCAAGATAAATGAAGAGAGCTTGGTGCTCTCCTAAATTTAATAGTCTTTCAGCTACAATCAGAGTTGCTTTAACAATCTGCCTTCTCTTTTTTGCCCGTCTCTGCCTTCAGTTTTAATAGGAGCACAATTAGACCTGGATTCCAGCTACTGTCAAAATGAATAAGATGAAGGATGAATTCCACGCTTCCCTGCTGCATGTTGAGTTTGTTTCCAAAAGGAATTATTCACAGAACGTAGCCCTTTGTTTTGTTTCTCCACAGCAAAGGATGAAGACTCACTATAAATCAATGCCCTGTTCTTATCCGGAATTACCTAGGAAGAAAGCTCTGCAGATAACTGGAGACACTTTGGAGGAAAGATTTTCCGCAAAGAAAAGTGAAAAAGATTGCTTAGCTAAAAAAAGTTTTGGAAGAAATGATATCAGAGAATACAAATTAAGAACCCACATGGAGAAAGCCAATAGTATATCTCTGTTTGCTGAAGAGTAATAAATATTTTAAAAAACAAGATTTAATTTAGACTGAAGCAAAGCCTTTTGTGGAGTGTAGCATTTGATCTGTAATCATTTCTGCACAATAGGACTAGTTATACAAGTTTTCTTCATCAGAATAAATAATGATAATATCTAGAAACAGACTAGAAATTGGCAAGTAAATTAGCTGGTACAAAATTTTCTTCTTCTGTTACCAAGTTGTAAAACGACTATGGTGATAAAGATGCGTTTCCTGTCAGGTTTAGGAATGACATTAGTGAACAGTGGTGTCTGTCATGCACAGAAGGAAACAGGTGTTATGATAATACCAACATCTTCCACTTGAATAGTGTTTTGGGTTTTCAATAGATTTTGACATTTCCTCAGCAGGCTGGTTTCCTGAGCCTCTGCGTGGGACAGCAGGAGTCGCTGTTCTGACTTTCTAGATGAGAGAGCAGAGCCTGCATTAGAACCTGCTCCTCGTTAGCACTCAGGTTTTGTGCAAATTCAACTGGAGGACAAGTGACCCCACTTCTCCATAAATCTAAATCCCATGGCACTTCAGCTAGCAGTAAACCTCTGGACAAAGTGTTCGATTGTTCTGTTTTTGTTTTTGCCTTTTTGTTACAACTGATTTAGAAAAACACAATTTCCCTTATTTATTTAGTTAACCCTACTCCTTTCTTTAAATCCATGTAAGATTCCTTTTTCAATTCACTGAATTGCTCTATATTTCAGGCTTGTTTTTAATCCATAAAATATTTAAGTAAATAGACCTCCCCTTTAATGTCAGTTGATTTTTTGTGTGTGTCCATTTCATTAATCAATTCTATTATAGAGGACCATCCAATCTCAAGACCTCATAACCCGACTGGATAAGTGACCGAGAACAAGCCAGCCAAAGCCCTGGACCAAGGATGGACATGTGACCCAAGGAGGATCAACCAGTGTTCCTTGGGCATCTCTGCTGGAGAGTCATAAGTAACAATCTTGCAGCTAGATTGTTCATCTTCCTTATCATACGGAGGAGACATGACTTCCCTGAACATACGGAGAGCCCAGAAATGAGTCGAAGGCACAAAAAGTCAGTGGAAGGACAGAAAGTGAGTAAGCAGTGAATCTAATAACACCTAATCCACCAATATTACTAGCATATTCACCCGATAAACCTCCTTATTCATTATTTTACTGTAAATATTTTATCTTTGACATTTAATGTTTACTGTTAATATTTCATTTTATTTCTGCATAATCCACATTGTGTTGTTCAACTCTTCTTATCATTTGAAGAGTTCTGATTCAGGTTTACATCACAGGGTTTTGATGAGCACAAAATATGGTAGTAAATGAAAAGCGCTTAGCACAAATCTGATACATAGGAAGCATGCACCTCACGTGGACTTCCAATATTCCTTCCCATCGGCTCAGAGAAGCCAAATAATCTACACAATCAAACACCTAGAATGTGGTGACCTGAGGTTGTCACTCAGATCTGCCTGACACCAGAGACCATGTTCCAGGGCACTGATTTGATGCGACATCTATTTTTCTATGCCGCAGAAGCAGTGTGACTTGGCAAAATGTCACTGAGTGATCTTGTTCTTCCCCGATAATCTTATCACATTTCCTATTATTTGTAAGCAGCCTACTGTTGCTGTAACCCACTCACTACAGAGGAAAAGGTTTCCTGGCCTTCGAAAAGTAGCCTTCTCTTCTCAGGAAAAAAAAAAAACCCAAGTCCAGAAAGATCCCTGGTGAGTGGCAGCAACGGTGGAGATGTCCATCAAGATGTCTCTATGTTGGTTTTCCATTCCCTGGAACATACCCAGCTGCTTAGCCTTTTAATGGGCTCCAAGGCTGCCTTCCCGATGGAATTCTATCAGGGTCCATGTCGGGTATGTGTTTGGGCGTATTCTGGGACTTGCAAATGTCTTTGAGAAAAGATCTGTCTTTCTGCTTTTCAGTCTTGAGGGAAACATAATTGATGATCCTTTCCTTGACATCCATTCCTCCTCCACCCCACTGAACTTCTGATTGAGAAATAGTGAAGAAAGAAGCTGCTATTTTTTGGATCTTTTGTATTAAAAGTCCACAATTTGATGCCAAATTTAAAATATTTTTGCCAAAGTGTTTACGGAATGTGTGGGTATATGAATAGGAGGGCGTGTTGCTGTGTGTGTGTGTGTGCGTGCCCACTTCCTGTGGCACCTGGAAATTCATCCCCTTAAATGGCCTGCTCTGAACTCCCGTTCAATGCTAACATGTGTGCCATGAGTGCTAATGTAGTGCACAGACTTTCTGGTGGCCCATGAACCATACATCCTGAGGTTTATACCTTATGTAATTCCCTTCATTTGATTGCAGGCACCCTGTTTCTTGCTCCTAGAATAGAAGATGGCAAAGGTGATGGGAGTTCGCCTCTGTGATTTCCATGATTACGCTACATTAGGTACAGCTCTCCCTGGTAATGGGCTCACTGTCACTCTCCGGCTTGCCTTGAAGAAGCAAGCTGCCATGTTGTAACTTCTTATAAAGAGGGCCATGTAGGAGGTAACACTGGCAGACTTGAAGAGCTGGGGACCGTGTCCTAGTGCAGCTCACAGCAGGAAACAGAAGCTGTCAGTTACACAGCCACATGAAAATGAAATCTTCCAAAAGCCTGAATGATCTTGAAAGTGAAACCTTCTTCAGTTGAGTACACAGCCTGGCCGAGAGTGCAATCTGTCGAGACCCTGACACAGAGGACCCCAACCACAGCATTTACAAGACAGGAAACCTGGGTAGTTCGCAGCCGCTAAGTTTGTAGCTATTTTTTAGATAGGGTCAGGAATGTATAATTCATGTGATAGATAGCAAATTATGAATCAATTATCAACATTTGTAAAAATGAGGGATTTGCAGGCCTATCTTCTAGTTTTGAATATTGAGTCCAGATTTTGCCAGCTGTATGTGTTCTTCAGAAACTTCTGTAATGTCTGGGAGTTTAGCTTAACCTTCCTAAACTGTAAAACCAAAAGATAGGACAAATACGTAGGCTTAGTGCCTAACTGATAGGTTGGTCATTTGTACATAGGCTTCAAGTAAACTAGTACACATAGTGAGCTCCCAAGAAATGTTGCCTACCTCTAATGCACAGGGGAGCGTCTGGCACAGTGAACCTCATTTCCCATAGTACTTTATTAACACCTTTATGTCAGACTATGGTATTATTCACCTTAAAATCTCTAGGTAAAACACAGCCAGCTTGACTAGCAAATAGCCTTAATAAGCAATTGTCAATTTTGTGAATTCATGACTCCACAATGGGGGCTCTGAATACAACAGTGTGGTTTTATGATGTTAACAAAATGATAAATTACGTTTGTGTTTACTCTGTCAATCCCAAGGCTAATGGATGTACCAAGAGTCTAACATAAGATGCATAATACATAAATTCATTATTACATTAAAAGCTGAGATTTTGAAAATATACTTTTTTAAATTACTGACCACTAGATGGGCCATTAATGGTCATGGACTGAATATCAGTGTTGTCTGATGATGGAGAGAATATGGCATTAATCGCAGAAACTTCTGGGTTTAAAGATCTAGAATCAATCTAAGGGATAATGAGCATAAATCAGGAGGATTTTCCAAGTGTTTTGGAATCTTGAACTCTAATGCAGTTACATATGATGAATTGCTAACTATGGACATGTTTTCTTCCCATCCTGGTATGTGTCCCCGTTATCCATTTGACTTTGCCAAGCCTTTCTCTAAGGGGTAGCATCCACTTGCCAGACTTTGAAACTATCTGGCCGTAAGACCTGAGTTAACCAGCAGATAGAGGCTGAGAGGGTGTTAGGAGACTTCCCAAGCTAAGCCTTAAGAGAACTTGCACCTTTCACCTTCACACTCTTGGGTACCATCCTGTGATCTACACACGAGGAAGCTGGGTCAGCCTTGCAGGGAATCAGAGCCCATGTGGGGCTCAGCCGCTGTGGGAGTCTAGATAACCCAATCCCATGCTAATGCAGCCACAAAAGTGACATCTGGAGACACTTGCACAGAAGTCACAGTAAACCCACAGAAGCATGAATAATTAATCATTTTCATTAAGCCATTGACTTTCAGGCAGTGTGCTGCACAGCAAAAGATAAATGAACCTTCCTCAACCCCAAACTCTCTCACACACGTGCATATAGGGACACATGCAGCAGGAAGATCTATTTTAGCTGTTCAGTGACCGGTGGTATGCTTTCTACCCAGTAGGCATATTTGGGCTAAGGAAAAAAAAAAAAAAAAACAGAGGTAAGAATTGAGAAGCATAAACACATTTTCTGATGCTGTTTTGTCTTTATATAAAATGAATGTCAGTGTTCTGAGTATTGCATATATAGGGCTTAAAACATAGGAAAGGCTTACATGGTTTTATTTGCTTCTCTGAATCCTCACGTTTCCTAGATTCCTGCTTTACTTCTGTTATTACTGCATTGTAAAGTTTTTGTTCCAGGGGGTGCACTCTTTCTTGTGAGATGCTTTATTTGTTTTTACATGTGTGTTTTTAAATCCAGACCTGAGGAAGGAATTAGAAATTCATTCAAACTCTAGTCTGAAAGTCAGTCATTGTTAAATAAAGGTTGCTCATTTCATCTTTTCTGCATCCCTTCCTGTTGAGAACTACTCCTCTCTGATACAACACAATAAAGGAGAGGGTGTGGAGTCAGCGAAAGGGCCCTGCTTCTTCCTTGAAGCAGAAGTCTCTTTTTGGAGGTAAGTTTAGATGCCAAGACAGACAGGAACTCTGCCCTTTTGAGATCCTGAGCTGTAACTCGTCATGTGAACCTTCCAGCTCACTGCCTTTCCTGTCAAGAGGAGAGAACCTGCTGGAGAATGAAGGTGTCAATCAGAGAGCAAAGCAGAGAGAGAGAGAGAGACATAGTGTATTCAGATGTATTTCTCTATCTCTTAAAACATAATTTGAACCCTCACCTCCAGCTATGTTCTCACGTATATATTTTCAGGAACATGGACAAATGAATGAATTATTACCTTTTTCCTTTGTGAGCTTAAAACTAGGTCCCTACATCTCCAAGTACAAAGTTGTATAGTTAATATACTGACATAGACTTTTCTGTGAATTTGCAATGCATGAATTGCATTTAAATCTTTGTCTCTTCTAGGGACATTCTGTTTTCTTTTATTAAAATCATTTCTCAAATATCCAGTTATCAAGTTGTTTATTTGATGGATAGAGCTAGGACTTCCCTGGGGTTCCTAAAATTATACCCATAGATATATCACTCCAGTCCCTTGTGTTATCATTCTACCTAAGATTGCTGAGTACAAGGTTAAAGGGTTACCCTATGTTTTGTGTGTATGTGTGTGTATACATATGTGTTTGGAACTAATCATAAACATTGTGCAATGAGGGTTATGTGACTGCTTCAACAGTTTCATAGCTCTTCAAAAAGAGCTAGCAATGTGAGACTTCAGGTATATCACTTATTTTGTGAGAACCTTAGCATCTCCACTGCTAAAATGAAGTTGTTAATGTTAATATAAAGTGCCATAAAGATACGGAAACAAGATATTTTCACTAAATTTAGTGGTAAATAACTTTGAAGAAACTGCTAAAGAGATTAAATTAATAGCAAGTATACTCAGTAAATACGAACAGTCCAAAATCATTATTAACCTGAGTTATGGACATTTGGATTCAAAACTATGACCCGAAGTACTATAGGCTTGAGAATGAACCAGTAAAGAAAAAATGGTGTAAGTGTGTGTGCCTTCAATAGACTAGGCTGGCGTGGGCCTTTGATATTTTGCCCATCTTTCTTCCTTCCTGGGAAATGGATGCAACAATAGGGGTCCAACATCCATAATGCAACCATGAAACCTACAATAGAAATAGCACAGTGAAACATGATAAATACTTGGTCTCCTATGATGGAGCTGACTTGCCATATAAATGTGGAGCCACCTTCCTTGTTGCTTCTTATCATATGAGGCAAACATTTAAAACAATATCACTCTTTTATTTTTGAAGTCAAATATATACCTGACCATGGCAAAGGGCAAGTTTGATCATGTATATAAAATATTTTTCAGGAAGGTGAAGGTAATACATTTTAAATTCTCTGACAATTGCATAACTATAATTTGTATTCTTTTCCAACACAGACAAGCACTTTAAACAGATGCAAGGCACTTGAGGTGAATCCTACAAATGAGAATTTACACTTGCCATGTGTGAATGTTCCTTGTCTTAGTTTTTTTTTTCTCTCAGTCAAGGCAGGAAGCTTCTCAGTCCTAGCCCAATGGGCTTGATACTTTGTCATAGATTCCTTGACAGAGAGAGGAATCCCAGGTTTTCTGTATTAGGGGATAGTTTTGTAGTTCTTGAGCTCCCAGATCACTGCATTGTTTCATTGCTCATCCAAGGTTATTCAGACCACAGATAATTCTCCAGACATCTTTCAGAGTCATCTGTACAATCTGAGAGACTGTGCGAAAGTGGTCAGCTTATTTAAAAACGTTAGCCACAGCATAGGTCAATAAGAGAGATAGATTATGATGGTGGCTGAATTCTGGTCCCTTTGTTCATAAGCAACTGAAATAAACCCTAACAATTTCAAAAACTATGTGATTAGAAGATGTTCTGATATCTCAAGAATCTAGTATAATTTTACTTATTTTACAAAAAGAGTTTGGCTAGGAAGGAAGTAGATTCTACTCAATTATTTATCATCTACGATGCATTGAATAAAGTTTAATCGTTTTCCCCCCTTGGTTATTCTCCAATCTGTTGGTCTCAGAGTTTTACAAGAGAGGATATTATTGGACAAGAAAAGATAAAGCAAACTTTTCTGTTGACACAACAAGCATAGCTAAGACCTATGGAGCTTTACTTTTACGGAGATTCATAGGTAGTCAATCAATGTCTTCATAAGATCAGGCTTCCTGACCAAGAAACTTTGTACATCCTGCAAAACAATACCTGAAGGAAGTCTGAGTGCTGCTTTAGGAGGAGGGAATGGTAGGAAGAGGCCACCTACAAACCTTTGTGTCTTTTATGGACCTCTTTTTTGAGACAGAGTCTCACTCTGATGCCCTGGGGAAAGTGCCAAAGACATTGTAGCTCCCAGTGTCCTCAAACTCTTGGATTCAAGTGATCCTCTTGCCTCAGCCTTCCAAGTAGCTGGGCCTACAGGTGGCCACCACAACATGCAGTTATTTTTAAGGCAGGATGGCATCTCAGTCTTGCTCAGGCTAGTCTCAAACTCCTGAGCTCAAGCAATCTACCCACTTTGGCCTCCCAGAGTGCTAGGATTACAGGCGTGAGCCACTGTGCCTTGCTTCTTTTATGAACTTTAGTAAACAACTCTGTACACAGTCCTTTGTAAGATGTATGACCTCAAGATGTATGCCAATAAATGGAATAGCTGCGTTTTCAAGTATGTGTCCTTAAAATCTAAATTAGCCTTGTTGGATTTTCCCTTGCTATCCTGTTCCAAGTTAGAGTCTCAGAGTATGCACAGCCAAACCTGTTTCCACCCATGCCTACCAAGACCTGAGCTGATCAGGTGTTACTCTTTGCCAGTCTAATGCCTTCTGGCTCTTTGAAGCTAACTGACACAAGGCATGCAGGGGTTTGTGTCTGGTCAAAAAGGTGAGAGCCTGGGCAGCATCTATGCCTCAAAGGAGTAGGGCGCTAGCACCATATGCCAGAGGTGGTGGATTCAAACTCAGCCCCGGCCAAAAAAAAAAAAAAAAAAGGTGAGAGGAGCTTTCCTTTGGTGCATGGTGGGAGGAGCTCACATCTGGAAAGTGGAATGAGAGGTTTTCTTCCTCTCAGCACTCACATCACTGAGCGAGGGAAATGCGAATGCTAACGGACCCCCAGTCAGGGAGTGCACAAGGAGACTCTGTAATTAAGGCTCTTCTACACCTTCTTTTGCTCCATTCCTAGATAGTAGCTGTCTATCTCTGATCAGTCAGATTCTTCTGAAGAGCAACCCTGTTGGGGGATGCAGGAAAGAAAAGAAAGCAGAAATCAGTGGCCTCTTCTCAGGGATTCCTTGGCTTCTAGGAATCCTAGACTGACAGCTCTTGAGTAGGATTCAGATCAAAGACGTATTTTTTTGACCAACAAAGTGTTTAAAGTTTTTAAAAAATTTGTCTACAATTGAAACTCAGAACATTTTAGTTACTATTTCAAATTCTAGCTCTTTGACCAGGAGTCCTCAAACTACAACCCGTGGGCCACATGTGGCCTGCAGAGGACATTTATCTGGCCTGGGTGTTTTTGCCGCCTGTCCTGCTTAGCAGCTGACTTGTCCCAGGCCGCAGTGCACATGTGTGGAATGTGCACCGCACTCTCTGACTCCCCTCCTTCTCTCTGTCTCTTGACTCCTCCTCTCAGTCTCCGGTGAGATTGAGACTCATGATCAGATGAGTCATGAGTTTGCCTGTGCAGAGCCTGCTGCTGCCTGAGAACCGAGGTAAGAACAAGTTAGGAGGTCTATTTTTTTTTTTTTTTAATTTTGCAGTTAGTAGGCCTTTTTTTGAGCAAGGGGGGGGCCTTTTTTTCTGAAGTTAGGAGGTCTTTTTTTTTTTTTTTTTTTTTTTTTTACTAATAGGGGGCGCCTTTATTTTTCATTTTAAATATTGTATTTGTATTTATTCCCTTTTTCTTTTTATTTTGCAGTTTTTGGCCAGGGCTGGGTTTGAACCCACCACCTCCAGTATATGGGGCAGGCGCCATACTCCTTTGAGCCACAGGCAATGCCCCATTTTGTTTTTTTACTTCAAAATAAGATATGTGCAGTGTGCATAGGAATTTGTTCATAGTATTTTTTTTTAACTATAGTCCAGCCCTCAAATGGGCTGAGGGATAGTGAACTGGCCCCCTGTTTAAAAAGTTTGAGGATGCCTGTGTTTGACAAAGGGGAAGCTCTCACAACACTCAGTTTGAAGTCTGCTCAGTGTAGATGGCCACACATGCTCACGTTTCAAATATTCTCCGATTCTTACGCTCAAGCTGCCTCATTATACCCATTAGCTGCAGTCACTTGGTATTGCCACACCTTGTCTTAAATCATTTGTTAGGATGATTTGGGGGAGATAGTTTTAACCAGAGGAAAAGAACTGAAAAGGATTCTAGTCAACTTGTATAACTACCAAACCAGAAAGATGCTAATGACCCCTTTAAACATCTTGCTTTCTTGCACTCAGCTGATGTGTGGAAATAATAGGCTTTCAGCGCCAGTAACAAGGTGTCACAGTGGAGAAGAAGAAGGATAACAATCTTTCTTCCAGATGGTATGAAAAATAGCCCGTTCTTTATAGACTTATCTGTGGCTTTCTTGTTTATTTAATGTTGAATTTGTTCTGCCTGACTCAGTAGCTGCTATTAGAATGATAAAAATGCTTTAAGAGTGAAAGAATGAAAGATTTCATGAAAGGCATATGACAACAGTAATGAAAATAAATATTATTAGATTTCCAACTGCAACCTATGATTGCCACTTTAAAAGAATGCATGGCTCTTTTCTGCCCCTCCTAAACGAATACATGGCAGGGATGGAAATGCTCGTGATAAGTCTTTATTTTTGCTCCTATTGAGATAAATAAAACTATTTCATGATCCAGAGAAGAGTATCATTGTGCTCCTAGCATTAAATCTCACTGTTTTCTCTCTCTGCCTCTTGTGGAAGAGGGGCTGCCTGCTGATATTTGTTCATATTTTACAGAAAAAGAAAACGCTGTTTGTGTCCGTGATAACTGAACATGATACAGAGCACAAGCAATGCAGGTTTAGAAACATATATGTCCAAGTATTCCTGGCATTTCCCTACTGACTCTTGAGAACTGCAAAACAATGGAAGCTCTTGGATCACAAGCCAGTGGGGGAGACTTCTATCTCTCCTCGTGAGATTAGTATTTCATTTATCTTAAAGTATCTCTAGCTGAACCCCAGTTAAGGGAGAGAAGGGATTGTCTTCTTAGATGTGGTTTTCTTTGAGGGGGAGTAATTAGATAATTTGGAAGCACTTGGTATGTTAGGCACAAACAGGTCTGAAAATTGATTATGTTTCAAAATAACTAAGAGTATATTATAAACACTTTATCATAAAAAATAAGCAAGTGAGGTAATGACTATGTTAATCTGTTTGATTTAAGCAGTCCATATTGTATATCAAATCATCACCTTGTACCCCATAAATGTGTACAGTTATGATTTAATAAAAATTAAGTTAGAAAAATAAAAATTGATGATTGGCAATGTTTTATATAAGTTTATATAGTGGGTATCTAAGGGCTGCTATGGTGGCAGAAAACCTAATTAGTTGCAGAAGAAAAAAGAAAAAAATATATATATATATGCAATTGACCTTTTACCACTTTTGAATTTGTGACCCAAAGGTAGCATGAATCAATAAAACAAGCTTTGTATAGGTATTTTCATCTTAACAAGGTCAGAGTGTTGTTGGCCTTTCTTCCATATGAGCATTACTGTGACAATCAACTATAATTGAGACTTTTAATGGTCAAGTTCCTGGGAAAATTTCTCCTAAATTCAGTTGTAGAAGTTCCTGGAAATGCTCAGGTTCTGATCCCTCACATGAACCGATAACTCAAATATTAATTGGATTCCATGAGAAACCCCAGTACCTTCCCTTATTTTGCTAAGGATGTTGTTTTGTTTTGTGACTAAAAACCTTAATGCATATTCTAAAATCCACATAGCTTCTAAGTATCTGCTGAGGATCTGAATGCATTCCTATCAGACTCCAAGGTGGGGAACTATTTCTTCTCACACCCAAAGAGCAGTAATGTTGGTAAAGCTTTAGTTGAGAATAATGCCTATAGATACTTGGTTTGAAGAATGACAGTGACATTTCTATTTTTTTCTTATTCATTTTTTAATTTAAGTCCATATTTCAGCTCCAGTAGTGCAATCATTAGCACATGGTACTGATAAGTCCACGTATTCAATTTATTTTCTTTTATTTTAAAAGTGAACCAAAAAAATCATAGTCACGTGGAAATTCTTTGTTCTCACTTTCTCTGCTCTCCCAATTACCAGCACCAAAAAACTTCCATGAGAGCTTGAAAACTCAAGGCTTTTCTTTTGCTGAAGTTTTATAGAAAAGGTAATGTTATCCCAACATTTCAAGTAAGTAAATGTTGTGATTCCCTTCCCCAGAAGGAAGCTGGTTCTCACACCCAATTAGTTACACAGGATGCAAGGGTCCCACAAAAGTGACTGAGAACACTGGGCTTTTCTTCCTTTTCAAAGATCTTTTAACTTTTGGAATTAACATCGCAGATCCCAGCTCACCCGCAAATGTCTGCTGCGCATTGATAGCCCCCTCAGGTGATCATTTCAGCTCCTCACTCCGCTCTGAAAGCATCTGTGAAGCTGACTCCCAAAAGATGTTTATTCAGAAATGACACGCTTGAAGTGCAGGCTTCCTAGCACAGGTTTTGCTGAAATCTGCAAACTGATTTGCTTTCTCCTTGTTCTTGAATGGATTCTCCTGATGCCTTCACCTGTTTGTGGTTAAAGTATATTTGTTTATTTATATTTGAAAAAATACATATTAATGTGTTTAGTGAGCAGCTGGAGAATAAATGTGTTCATCAACATTTTACTTAAAGCAAAAGAACATGGAATTCCTAATATGAATAATTTATTTAAAGGAATGCTTATGAAGAGGCAGAGTGAATTGCGACTGTCACATGACCTTTGATAGGGCTTCTTAGAGAAGCAATTCCTTTCAATATACTGGTAAATGTTTCTCTATTCACTTAGTAGCTCCTTGAATTATTGATCATGTACTTAAACTTATTGGAGCGTCCTGATGTTTCAGTGGTGTCAAAGGAGCTGCCTGTGAGTAGTGTAATCAAAAAAGGATAGGGTAATTAACTAGATATGTGGCATTCAATGAGTCCCTTGACCACCCTAAACCTTATGTTTTTCATTGGTAAATAAAATACCTGCCCCATCCTTCCTCAAGGTTATCATAATTCTTAAATGAGATAATGTATATGAAAAATATATGGCAAGCAGTAGGAGTAATATCCATTTGCACCTTTGATATTACTCACGAGAGCTGCCTTTATTTTTTGATTGTAATTTGTTTAAATAGAGTGGGCTCATTTTGTTAATTTGGAGAAAATTGATTACATATTTATAGCAGGGAAACATCTGTTTTATGGATAAATTGTCTCATTACAGCTTATTCTCAGTGAATTACCACTGAAAAAGTACTATATTTTCTGAAGCTGTGAACTCACTGTATGCCTATATCCATACATATGAAACATATGCATATATCCATAGGATTTCTTGGAAAAAGCACCATTATTTGATGGTATAGATTTTGAGTTTGCCCCTGGTTTGTCAGCCTAAGAGTAGAAACCTTCTGCATACAAAGCAAAGAAATGAGAGATTATATAATGAAGCATAACAAATATTTTGTTTTTATTTATTTATTGCAGTTTTTTTGGCCAGAGCTGGGTTTGAACCCACCACCTCCAGCATATGGGGCCGGCGCCTTACTCCTTTGAGCCACAGGTGCCGCCCCAATAACAAATATTTCGAATATTTTATTTTCAGAGAAGAAAGAAAATTTAAGGGCATCTTTAGTTTTGCTGAATGTATTTAAGATTATCAATTATGTGGTATTAGAATCAAAGAATCAGCTTTATGCTAATTTGCTTCTAAGCTACACATAGAAATTTGTCCTAAATAATCATTTTGTGATGCCAAACAACTCAAATATCTCATTTAAAAGACGAGCATGTTTGAACTGATGCACTCTGTTTCATTTAAGAATAAAGCTATGCCTAGAGAGTTGAGAGTGCCTGAGTCCTGTCTCTGAAAGGACCCGCAAAGCAGCTCCAGTCCAGACCCTGATGTTTCATTGGGATGTGATGCGAAAAACATAGCTTCAGAGCTTGGAACACATGAATCCTATGAGCAAAATATAAAAATCACAGGGGCGGAATAACGGGACACTTTAAACAATGTGGGAAATCAGAGATCATTCAATACAGGGTTAAAGTATCAGTGATGGGTGAGTCTGAGGAGAGAAGAAATTCAAAGTTCATCACCGGGACCCAAACCTACATTCGACTTCACCTAACTGTAATTAAGAGTCTCTGAATTAAGTAAGGGCAGTGGGGGAAAAGATAGAATGATTTAAATATTTTTCCCAGTTCCATTTAGATATTAAAGCAGGAGGTGGGTTAAAATTTAGATGTTTAAACAGGAGGACCTGCCATTGGCAAGCTGGAAAGTGAAGACAGCTTAGTCCGGGGCTGAGCGTATGAGGGACCATTTCACTGGAGTTAGCACTGAGGGGGGTGACAGGCATAACTTAGAATAGCTTAGTATGTTACTGAACAGGAAAAGTAAAAATAGAGTTTGGACTGCTGAGACGGTGTAATATGCTGGGCAAGATAATACAGAAGAGAAAATAGTGCAGAGTGAGGGGAAAAGACAGTACTGTTGATTCCAGGAGGGGCCAAGACAGTATTGTGATTCCAGGAGGGGCCCTGGCTTACAGATGGTGGAAGATGTGCTGGAAAGGCACCATGAGGCCTAGCAGAGAGCTGTTACTGTGTCACTGAGACCTGAGAAACTTAGGAGAGGCCAGGCGGCACTGGATGACATTGGAGTTGTAGCCAAACCAAAGTGAAGAGACCTCACTAGCACCCCAGGCATTTAACTGAGATTACAGAAAAGTCAAATGAGTAGTAAAGACCATACCCAGGATAAGGGGAAAAATGAAGACTCAAAATTAAAGAAAAATAAAATAAAAATAGCAAAGAAAAAAATGGCTAATACTGTCTAATAATGACAACAATGTCTGCCAAAAATCAAACTGCTTAACAAAATAAAATGCAAAACCCTATAAAGGATGGCAACATATTGTATCATCCCTATACTACATCAGGTGTAATATGCAAAATGCAATAAAAATTAGTAACATGCGAAGCCACAAGAATATGCAACCCTTATTCTAGGAAAATAAAATAGTAAGTGGTTAGAAAAAGAACCCGGGATAAACCTCATTGTAATAAGAAGACAAAGACTTTAAAGCAGCTATTAAAATAAGACTAAAGGACTTAAAGTGATAATAATAAATAAACTGACAGGGAAACTCAGCAAAACATAGAGTCTATAATTTCATTCTGGAAATAAAAGACAGAGCTTTTCAAAGGAAAAATAATCACTAAAAAGTGTGAACGATAATAGATAAGACTGTAACAGAAATGGTCAATTAACAGAAAGGCACATCAGTAGAAATTACCCAAGCTGCAGAACAAAAAGCAAAATGATATAAAAAATAAATACCTAGTGAATCATGCAGCATTATTAAGCAGTTTAATATTTAAAAAATTGGGGTCCTAGGAACTTAGGAAAGAACAGATCAGAAAAATGTTTGACTTAAAAGCATGAAATGCCTCAGATATAGTGAAAAACACTAAACTACAGATTCGAACCACAGATCTAAGTTCTTAGAGTGAAAAAGGCCAGGAATAACAAATGCAAAGAAAATTATAAATGAGTTTAAGCTAGTCTAAAGAAAATTAAAGATAAAAAGAAAAACTTGAAAGCAGAGAAAATGTATACATCACACAGAGGGAAGAATAATATGCATGATAGAGAGCGTCTCATTAAAAAATATATAGATATACACATATACAGATGAGTTTTATCTAATATTTAAGAAGAAATAATATTTATCTTACCTAAATGCTTTCCAAATATAAAGGGGGAGGAAAAACCTCCTGACCTGCTCTGTGAGGCCAGAATAGACTATCACCAAGAATAATGCTGACAAATAGCTATCCTTCATGATCACAGGTATAAAAATCCTTAAAAAAAAAATTAGGAAAACCCAACAACATATAAAAAATATTTGAACAAGTAGAGTTTTAATCCAGGAATACAAAATTCAATGTAATTAATCATATTAGCAGAATAAAATAACATGTAATTATTTTAATGCATGTATCAAAAATAAAACAAAAGTATGTTGAATAAAGTGATGGATTGATGGGAAGATAGAACTCATATAGTACATAGTAAAAGTGAAATTTATTCAGTAGTTGCATGGGTATTCACTTTAAAATTCTTTCAAATTCTATAATTTGGGGATTTTTCATAATACATTGTGGAGAAAAAGTCATTGTAAGCAGTATGGAATACATTTTTTTTCCTTCTTTGGAATTATCGTTTTTCTTGTTATTATTTGGGATTCATTGAGGATACAAAATATTAGGTTACATTATTGGAATTATTTTCTAAGAATACATTTCAAGAAATGAGATTACTAGATCAAAAATTTCAAACAATAAACAAGATTTTTCAAGTTGACGGACTTTTCCCCATAAATATTAGTTGTTTTAATTTCAAATTAATATGAAGTCACAAAATTTTAAGTTAGATTGTTCACACTTCTAAGGTAAAGTTCAAGTTGTAATTGAGTCTTTCACCCAGGGGGCATGCTGAACACCCTCACTTTGTAGGTGAGATCCCAGCAATTGCCCTCCCTTCTCTGGCAGGTTACCCTCTGCCCTTCCCTTCCCCTCTCCCTGCTCTCCCCTCCACCTTGCTAGACTATATTTGTGTATTATCATCATTCTTGTGGGGATGTATTATTTATATATTGGTTTCATATTAGTACTGAGTACAGTGGATACATATTTTCTTCCATTCTTGAGATACTTTGTTAAGAATTTGTTTCAGTTCCATCCAGGTAAAAGTAAATACTTTATATTTTCTTATGACTGAGTAGTAGTATTCCATGGTAGACACATACCAGTTTGTTAATCCATTCATGCGTTGATGGGCATTTGAGTTGCTTCCATGACTTGGCAATCACAAATTGAGCTGCAGTAAACATTCTGGTGCAAATGTCTTTGTGGTAAAATAATTTTTGTTCCTTATAATAAGTTATCAATTTTATTGTCCAGGATCAAATAGAAGGTCGACCTTTAGTTCTTTAAGAATTTTCCATACTTCTTTCCATAAAGTATGTAGTAGTTTGCAATCCCACAAACAGTGTAGAAGTGTTCCCCTCTCTCCACAACTACACCAGCATCTGCAGATTTGGGATTTTGTGATGTGGACTAATCTTACTGGAGTTAGGTGATACCTCAGGGTGGTTTTCATTTGCATTTCTCTGATGATTAAAGATGATGAGCATTTTCTCATATGTTTGTTGGTCATTTATGTCTTCTTCAGAGAATTTTCTGTTCAAATCTTTTGCCCACTTATAAGTAGGATTGTTTGCTCTTCTCGGTTAATTTGAGTTCTCTGTTGACTCTGGTTATCAGACCTTTGTCAGATTCATAACATGCAAAAATATTCTCCCATTCTGAACGCTGTCTGTTTTGGTTGTAGAACCCTTAGCTGCGCAGAAGCTTTTTAGCTTGATCAAATCCCATTTATTTATTTTTGGTATTGCTGCATAAATATTAGTTTTTAATTCTTACAATTTCCTACTGAACTAAGCACATCACACATAATTTCTCACCTTCTTTATGGTTGTGCAAAAAGTAATCTTATAAGCAGTGATTCCCCAACCTTTTGACACCAAGAACTGGTTTCATGAAAGACAATTTTTTTCACACATTTAGGGTGGGGGAGTATTATTTTGATATGAGTCTTCAAGCAATTGACTTATTACAGTCACTGTGCAGTCAAATCTCCTTTCTAATGATGATCTGTATTTGAAGGTGCTCCCCAGTGCTAACATCATGGCCTCAGCTCCATCTCAGATCATCAGGGATTAGATTCTTGTAAAGAGCCGGCAACCTAGATCCCTCACATGTGCAGTTTACAGAAGAGTTCTTCTCCCCATAAGAATCAAAATGCTGTTGCTGATCTAACAGGAGGCAGCGCTCAGGTGGTGATGCAAGTGATCAAGAATGCCTTTTTTTTTTTTTCTCATTTACTACAGTTATTTGTATTTAAATATGGACAGTTTCACCATTAATGCAACCTTGGCTTTATGGCAGATTTACTGATAGGTAAAATTTAAAAACAAACTTAATGGTAATAAAAGTGACATTATAATAAATCTTTAATAAATAATTTCTTAATCAGTTAAATATTGAATTGAACTCCAAATTAGGAGAAAAAATACTTTGATTGTCAAAACATTGACTCAAACAATATTTTCATCCATAGAACAGGCATGCTAACTCCTACATTTTTTATTATTGTTGTTATTTTGGCAAGAAAAAAATAATTTTTCTAATTTAGTCATGACTATCTAAATTAAAAAAAAATCAAAGTATTTACAACTCCCATAAACAAAAAGGGAGTTCAGTAAGTTTTATACTATACAACATCAACCACAAAAATCAACTGACAAAAAAAAAAAAATAGAAAAAGAAATTTAAAATTCAATATCACTTATAATTGCTACAAAGAAAATTAAATACTTAGGTATAATTAAAGAAAGCAAGCAAAATTATTTTAAAAAATGCTAATGAAAGAAATCAAATATGACCTAAATACTTGGGGAGACATTTCAAGTTCATGGCTTGGAGGAAGCAACGCAGTAAGGGTGTCAATTCCCCCTACATTAATGTACAGACTCAATACAATTCATATTGACATCTGATTAAATTATAGAAAAATTCTAGATAAGATAGATTTTGAAAATGACTTTTCAAGAAAGTCAATCAAAATGGCTATAAATACAGATGACGCTTCACTTGCTCGCCCATTGCTCATCTCATGTTGTGCAGCTAAGTTTATAACAGGTGTGGGACCTGTACCCATCCTTCGCCCAGGAGTTGGGGACCACAATTCTAAGAGGAACTAACAGACTATCCAAGGCCCAGTAAACATAGGTATCAGGGACCAGACCTAGAGCAAAAATATTTTGATATCAGGATTTTGAATTAAAAGGGAAAATTACATTTTAACATTTGTTTTAAAATTATTATTGACTACTTTCCAATACTTACAGTATTTTAATAGTTACTTATAAGATTTGAGGGGACTATATCAAGGGAAGAGAAACAAGAAATTTTCTCAGTGTCCTAAGTGTGCATAATTATATTATAGTAAAAGTAAAATACAACAATTATTAAATTTACCATTATTGAGTACTAAAACACTATGTTAAGTGATTTCATGAATTGTATTCTTGATTTTTAACTATAATTATAATGATTTGTTATAAAATTTGAGAGTTAAAAAGACTCTTTTTATGTACTTTTTGGCATTATAATATCCCGATATCAGATAGTAGATTGCAGAATTAGGATTTAAAAGTGAATAGGAGACATTTAATATCCCCTGAGTTCCATATAACATTGTTGACAAGATAAGCTTACTGAGGAATTATTAGGGACACATTCTAGGGTGAAGGTTCAGCTTTTGGTTCATTTTAACAACTATTCGTGCCTAATGCATCTCAGCATTTTAACAAACATCACGTTTTCTTGCATTAGTCCTGCTGATGTCCTTGAGGTAGGTTAATGACTACATCTTCCACTTTTATCAATGAATCTAGTGTCCTGAGGGCATGAAAAACTTGCTCCCCCTTCACTGGATACGTCCCTAATGCACATAATTGAGTCCTGCTGTTTCCTATAATTACTGAGCCCAGGGCCCCAAGGTTGTGACTAAGATATGCAACAGGAATGGACGCTCACACTCTTTCATGAGCAGATCACCATGGAATTCCTCCAAGACTGACAATGATTAATCATACCCTTTATGTAAAATTTCTTCTCTCCTTTCATTATAGTGGGCTTTTTGATGTCCCCGGTCTGTGATATAGTATTGTAATACCAGCTACTCAGGAGGAAAGTTTGTTTTGTTTTCTATCTCTTTTAGTACCAGATGGCTTCCATCAGTGGCTTATTACCTTTGCAGATGTTGTAGAAAAAATTTAGGACATAAGCCAGCAATGGACCACAACACCTAATGAAAGGAGGCTTTTGTATTAATTATTTGCTGTGAGAAAACAAGTCTATTACGTAGCACAACTGCAAGAAGTATGAATTTTAAGCCCACAGGATTGGGCACTTTAAGAACAAACATAATTAGTAGAATAATAAAACTGACCTGCTATCTCCGAGAAGTCTAGGATTTATAAGTAATGAATATACTACTCAAAAAACAGACCTTATTTTTCAGTTTTCTTAGAGAAAATTTGTGTAATCATAATCCCTTAATTTGAATACCATACATAATTTGTTATGTGAACTGCATTCTTATTCAGTGGTTTTTAACTATATAACTTTGGAATAAATTGTTCTTATAAGCTTTATTTTTAATGAGTAAATATTTTTATTCATTATATGTATGTATTGACATCAGTTATATAATTCCCTATTACTGGAAGTCAGGTTATTTTTCAAAATTCATAATGTTCATAAATATTTTTGGATGTTTATGGTTAAACATATAAAATAAATTCCTTTATCTTGAATTGTTAGATTTAAGGACATTAATAATTTTGTCTTTTGAAACATATTGATAAATATCTATTACCCTTCTTTATGGACAAGAGTAATTATTATGAAACATACACATGTACCTACACACAGTTTAAAATTTGTATAGGCAAAAATGACATTTGATTTTGTTTTTCTGTGGCCACTACTAAGGATTTTCTTATCTATTTTATTTTAAATATGGATTCCTTTATTTTAAAATACGATTGTCATCCTTAGCAAAAGAATCACAATTTGTGACTATGCTATTCATCCAGATATGTCTAACTGGAGATTTATCTTTGCTGAGTAACAATCCCAGTTGCTGCATGCCTAATTGAAAGACTGAATTCAGTACTGACACAATTTATATAGCTGTCATGTAATGTGTGACAAGTGTTCTTTTACTTTCTGCGCCTTGATTTCACCATTGGGAAAAATAATGGTAACAAGAATGGGAAAAATTTCTTTGAATTTAATCAAGATGCCACTGGGATAAGTGAAATTGTAGATGCTCTTGTGACACCAGCTACCCTTGGGAAATGAATATGTACTGTTATATTCTCATGCTATTTAATAGTGACATCAGGGAATTTCCTTTTTTATTTGTTAAAATAATTCTTTCATATTCCAAGAACATTAACTCTAGCCTCTAAGTTAATAGGAAATTCATGAATTTAAAAGTGCTTTTCTTTTTCTTTCTTTTTTTTTTTTTTTTTTTTTTTATTGTTGGGCATTCATTGAGGGTACAAAGAACCAGGTTACATTGATTGCATTTTTAGGTAAAGTCTATCTTACAGTTGTGTCCAACCCCCAAAAGTTGTGTCACGTACCGTGACTCTCACCCCCTCCCCCTTTTTCTTTCTGGTTTCTCCTTCCCCTACTCCCCACCATGTACTAGGTCATTAATTGTCCTCATATTAGAATTGAGTGCATAGGATTCTTGCTTCTCTATTCTTGTGATACTTCACTAAACATAATGTAGTCCACTTCCATCCAGGTTAGTATAAAAGATGTAAAGTCTCCATATTTTTGATGGCTGAATAGTATTCCCTGGCATACATATACCACAGCTTGTTAATACATTCCTTGGTTGGTGGGCATTTAAGCTGTTTCCACATGTTTACTATTGTAAATTGAGCTGCAATAAACAGTCTAGTGCATGTGTCCTTTTGGTAAAAGAATTTTTTTTTTTCTTCTGAGTAGGTGCTCAGTAATGGGATTGCAGGATCATATTACATGTCAGATAATATGCTAAGGACATCACATGCATTATCTCATTTTAATGCTGGCAGGAATCACACATAGTAGGTATTATAAATATGTTTATTTATTAGATGAAGAAACTGAGGTTGTAATTATTTTAATAGGCTTCCAGAGGACATGTAGTTAATAAATATTCAAGGTGGGAGTCATTTCCTAGAATTTTAACTACAACTACATGTCACTTTTGTGAGTCCTGGAATAAAAACATGGTTAGAAAGTAAGGTACTTTCACCTCTCATATACATGCAGCAGAATCAATAACAGATTTCTCACTTTCTGATATCCAACTCCTTTCTAGGTCCTCTTTCTCCACTTTCAGTCGATGAATTCTAGAATATGTAAAGGAAACTTCATATTAGCCTAAATAAAGTGTAATTAGCTAGGTAAATCAATGACTGACAAAAAAATCAATTTTTCTTTATTTTTTCTCATTTAATGGCTTGGTGTCATTAAAATATATAGCTGTAAATAACATTAGGATATTTATTTTTGATATGGAACTCATATGTTATCCTATGTGAATAACATTAGGATATTTATTTTTGATATGGAACCCAATATTAATTCCTTCTTAAGCAATTAATATTGTAAAGTCTTATTGGAGGGATAGAACGCTGATAAAAGTTCATATTTATTCCTAAAGAACTCTTCTGTTTCAGTATATTAAGTAAATCCAGACATATTACATATTTTTGAACCACGGATTGGTAATCCATCATATTTTTGACTCACATTAAAACTTTGTGTTAGAGACAAAAACTCTTTGTAGTCATAATGTAGTCTGTATCTGTGGGGAAGTACATGAAGATGATGCCTTTGTTTATGCTGAATACTTACTGAATACTTTCAATGTGCCAGGCTGTGGGAAATATTCTGTATGCATTATTCCACTTGGCCTTTGATTTGAGACTTAGAGAGAGGTTCTCTTGTTCAAGGTCACAGAAGTTACTTAGATTAATATCTGATGATTCAACCTCTTAACCACAAAGCTATATGGCCCTTAACTGGAGGCACCTTTAAGATGCACTTGGAAAATATTTATTATGTGCCAGAAGTATTTGACTAAGATAAGCTCACAAAAATTCCTGTCTTCATTCAGCAAATTTTCTAAAATAAAAAAATAAAGATGAAGAGATATGTATTTTCATGTTCCTTGACCACTTGGATTTATAATATTAAGTAAAAAGTACTCAAAATCATTTGTCCTTTCTGTTTTTTTTTTCTCAGTTTTTTTTATCTATAAAATAAGAGATTATATGCTAAGGACCCTTAAAGCTAACATTATTGTTAACAGGAAAAAAAATTCTACAAAATAATTTAAAGACGTTTATTCTGACCCAAATATGAGAGACCATTGTCTACAGCCTCACAATATCAGGAGTTCCTGGAAAAGCACACCCAAGGTGTTGGGGTTATAATTTGGTTATATGCATTATGGAGGCAGGAATTATAAGCAAAATCATAAATCGATGTATGGAAGGTACACATTGGTTTGGCCTGAAAAGGCTGAACATTTTGAAGCAGGACTTTACCAAGTACAGACGGCGTTAGATATTCTTTGATTTGTAACTGGTTAACAAAAATAATGATTTGTCAAAAGACTTGGAGTCTGTAGTATGGAATGCTGGAGTTAAAATAAGATGGTTTGCTATTTGTCATGTGATTGTAACCACTGTCAGGCTGGAAAGTGAGCTGTATTATTCCAAGTGGAGAGTGAGCTCTCTTATACCACGTGGAGGAAAAACAAATACAGTTTAAAAAGAGGTCATGGTTTGCAAAGACTGGCTTAACCTTTGCCTTCATGGTCTTGGTTCCTGTTTCTCTTTTAGTGTCTTATTGCCATGAAAGATCTGTTTTGTTTGTCTCATGCTAACTATTTTAATATTAAGTCTGCTGTGTTTAAACTCCAATAGGCAAGAACTCAGTTTTAAGGTTTTTCTGTGGTTCCCTTTGTCAAGAAGTGTCCATTCAGTTGGTGGTGGGAGGATTAGGATTATATTTTTTTGTTTACATAAAATTAATAAGGCCCCCAAATACTCTATGTCCTTTTTTTAACTTCCGCCCTTAATTCAAGCCATATTCATGCTACTCTTAATAACTAAATTTTCTTTGTCAGGATTTTGTTCTGCATTTTCTTAACAGCCACAAAAGGTAGCTGAGAGAGTTCAAGGAGGCCCGACTTCTCTCGTGTTACAAAATGGTGTGGACGCTCTCAGCAGAGAGCCATCAGGTCGACCCACCTAGGCTTCTGCTATGTGTGAGGCTGCTAACAACCTGCAACCTTGCTTATAGCTGTCTGCCATTCCCATGCCCAGATTGATACAGTCAAGAAACATCCTAGAAAAATCACGTATGGTCATTAGAAATGATTACTGACAACAGTTCAGTGGTCACCATGAAATGAATTGGCCCACTCAGCTAGGTCCCAGAAGAAATGCTGGGTCTATGTCATTGAATTTCCATGTAATATACTATGTTTTAGACTTTTATAGCTAACTTTTTGGCGACTTAAAAAATTTAGGAGCATTAGGACTAAAATGAAAATACCTTCTTATGTGATATTTCTGCAAAAACTATGTTTCAGAGATAGCTCAAACCACTCCAAATTTGATAATGCCTCTCTATCAACATTTCATTCGTCCACACCCATGGTGCTATTTATGGGTTGCCCACTATGTGCCAGACACCTTGCTGGGTTCTTGGAACACAGAAATTATGATTAAAACAAGATTATTTTTCCACAAATAGCATACGTAATTTTCAGACAAACTGGTTTATTGGATGTTGGTGATACCAATTTAACACTTTTACTTTTTTATTTTTTTATTTTTTGAGAAGAGTCTCACTATGTCACTCCGGTTAGAGAGCTGTAGCTTCACAGCTCACAGCAACCTCAAACTCTTGGGCTTAAGCAATTCTCTTGCCTCAGCCTCCCAAGTAGCTGGGACAACAGGCGCCCACCACCGTTTGTTTTTTGTTGTAGTTGTCATTGTTGTTTTTAGCTGGCCTGGGCCTGGTTTGAACCTGCCACCCTCAGTCCATGTGGCTGGCACCATAACCAGTGTGCTATAGGCACCAAGTTAATTTAACATTGTTTTTGGCATGAATATATAGAATGATAGAAAATCTGTAACGTTCAGAACTGTAGGTAGAGACAACAAAAAAAAGTATTGTCTCAAAATATTCTTTTAGTAAACAATACATTTGGAAATATAGACATGGCTGGTTGGGAAAGAAATCTCAATAATGATCACATCTATGGGTGGAGCTGGGAGAGGGGAGAGTATTGCTGACTTTGTGTTTTCAGAATAAGTTGTAAGAAGAAAAGAGAATCTGTAGTGGATGATAAAGGATGCCAAGTCCCAGTGTCAATTTTGCTCTCATTTTGAAAACTGTCTTTTTTTTTGCAAGCCATTTTCTCCATTAGTTGCAAATAAATAACTAGCTGAGAAAAGATAAGCCCCTTCCTTGCCCAAAAAAGCTCCAAGAGCGTCAAATTAGCTCAAATTTCTTCACCCTTGCTTGATGGTGAGGTAACAAGTAGAGTTACCAAAAATCCCTAGATCACCCAGAATAATTTCTGTGTATGCGAATTGTCCCAACATTCTGACTGATCGGGATCCTTTTTTCTCTCTCAAGAGTGTCCTTGCTTGCAAAATAAATTATACAGTCATGCAATTACTTTAGCCATGACTCACTCTCTCTGCACTCCCCCGTAACAATTAAAGTTTAGGCCCTCACCCAGCAGTGAGCTTTGAACACCACAGTGCATCTGGACCTAACCAGGATAAGGGGAAAACCTCCTTCATGCCCAACAGCAAGAGAAGACTGGTCAAGAAAAAAAAAGCAAGAAGGGCAGCGCCTGTGGCTCAGTGGGTAAGACGCCAGCCCCACATACTGAGGGTGGTGGGTTCGAACACGGCTCTGGCAAAACTACAACAAAAAAATAGTCGGGAGTTATGGTGGGCGCCTGTAGTCCCAGCTACTTGCAAGGCTGAGGAAAGAGAATCGCCTAAGCCCAGGAGTTGGAGGTTGCTGTGAGCTGTGTGACCCCACGGCACTCTACTGAGGGCGATAAAGTGAGACTGTCTCTACAAAAAGAAAAGACGAGGCAATGTCACACAGAAGGAGGAGCCAGACAGGAAAAGAGATGGCACTGAAACCCCATTGCTACTGTCCACGCGACGTGTGCCCCCTCCTGCCCCTTTGGAGTGTACTATCACCTGCACCCAGTTCACTTGGACTAGTGCCTGCTCTTAACCCTGATTTAAGTGTGAACTTTCACTTTAAGAAGCTTTGCGGCTTCCTGCTTCAAAACAGTCTTTTGCTTTTCATTGTGTTTGAGAAGACAAGAACCAGGGAGTTCAACAGAGTTTATCATCCAAAGTAAAATAAAAATAAAATTCATTTACATAGCTAAGTGAATTTCCACGACCCAGAAAGTGCTGCTGAGCTTCTGCTGTTCACAACACAGATTTGTATCCATGAATCGCAACAGGTGGGGAGAAAAATATCTAAACGTCTGAAGGAGGTGGCGCCTGTGGCTCAAGGGAGTAGTGCGCCGGCCCCATATGCCGGAGGTGTTGTGTTCAAACCCAGCCCCGGCCAAAAACAGCAAAAAATAAATAAATAAATCAAAGTCTGAAGGGGCAGAAACAGCAAAATGATGAATCAAGGATGACTGCAAAAGAAAGGGGGAAAAAAGATCTTAAGAAAAGAAAGATGAGGGCAAGGAGGAAGAGAAGACCTGGTGAATATCTGAAGTAAACAACTCTAAGGAGAATTTCTGGTTTCCAGTTTGGCATGTAGTAGCTTGGAAGTTGTCACTCCTGTTGCTGCAATGAGGCCAAAAAAAAAAAAAAAAGGGTACATATATATATATATCAGAAAAAATGTATTTTTTATAATATATATCAGAACATTCAAAAAAGTCATAAATTATAATATGTATCAGAAAATTAAAAAGATTCATAAATTATAACATATATATCAGAAAATTCAAAAATTGTATATATATCAGAAAAATATATATTTTATATATATATATATGTATATGTATCTCAGAAAATTTAGGTTACAGATAGATAAAAAGAATCATATGTTACTTCAAGGGAATTTCAGAACCTGAAATCCACCACTGGAGTCAGTACTGGAGGTGGAAAACTTAAACTATCATTGATGAAATACTAGTAACTTTATTTGGAAAATCTTGAGATTCAAAAACTCCAGGGTACAACTAAGAGAAAAATTAACTACTTCTACAGGCACTAGGAGGAGAAAAGTAATTATTTTGAAATATACACAGTGCATTCTGTTCTTCTTAACAAAGCACGCCCCAAAGAGAAATCATTTCACTGAAGCCTGAACATCATCAAACCTGACTAGCCTGGAGAAATCTTGGTTCCTTTAATCTAGTACAAGATGCCAGATTTTAACCAGACATTATATAGTATTCCTAAAGACTATATATATTCTATATACTCTATATATTACTATATAATATAATATAATTCTATATATTACTATATAATATAATATTATATTATATTATTCACTATATATTCTATATATTGTCTATAGACAATATTCTATATATATATATATGTAGAATTTGAAAACACAAATCTTCAGAACCATCCTAGGCTATGGTAGAGATTTTGGAATTATAATTAAGTAATCCAAGGTAACTATGATTAATATGTTAATGGAAGAAAGTGGACAAACATAAGAATTGATGATTAATGTAAGTGGAGAGATAAAATGGGCAGTGCCTGTAGCTCAAGGAGTAGTGTGCCAGCCCCATATACCAGGGGTGGCAGGTTCAAGACCGGCCCTGCCCAAAACTGCAAAGAAAAAAAAAAAAAAAAAAGAACTTGAAGCAGGGGTGCCTGTGGCTCATAGGAGTAGGATGCTGGCCCCATATATCAGAGGTAGTGTTGTTCAAACCCACCCCTGGCCAAAAACTGCAAAAAAAAACCCCAAAAAACTGGAGCAAAAACTAACAATGCCTTTGCTGAACTTATTTATAGCATAGATATGGCTGAGGAAAGAATTAGCAAGATTGAAGATACGATAATAGCAACTTTCAAAACTGAAATGCAAAGACAAATAAGAATAAAATGATACCAGAACACAGGAATAATTGCAACTGGTATAACATATCTGCAATGGGAATAACAAAAAGAGAAGAAAGAGGGGCAAAAGAAATAGTTCAAGTAATAGTAACTAAATCTTTTCCTTTTTTTTTTTTGGAAGCATATAAAATTGTATTTCTTTTTAATTTCAGATTAATATGAGGGTACAAACAATTAGGTTACCATGTTTGCATTTGTTAGGTAAAGTCCTTGTCATAGTTGTGTCCTACACCCAGGAGGTGTGTCACACAAACCCTTCCATCCTGCCGATTAGGTTGGAGCACAACCGTTCCCTCTCTTCTTCCCCCCTCCCTTCACCTCCTTCCCCTCAACTTGAAGTTAATTAATTTTTTCTTTTCTGTGGGTGTGTATTAGTTCATCTACTGGCTTCAAATTAGTATTGAGTACATTGGATACTTGCTTTCCCATTCTTGTGATACTTTACTGACAAGAATGTGTTTGAATTCCATCCAGGTTAGTAGAAAAGTTGTAAATTCACCTTCTTTTTTATGGCTGAGTAGTGTTCTGTGGGCTACGTATACCACATTTTGTTAATCCATGCCTAGATTGATGGGCATTTGTTTCAATATCATGCCAGTGTAGAAATTGAGTTGCAATAAACAATCTACTGTAAATAACCTTATGATAAAATTACTTTCTTCTTCTGGGTAGATACCTAGTAATGGGACTGTGGGATACAATGGAAGGTCTAATTTGAGTTTTTGGGGGATACTCCATACTGCTTTCCAAAGAAGCTGTATTAGTTTGCAGTTCCACAAGCAGTGCAAAACTGTTCCCTTCTCTCCACATTGTGCCAGCTTCTGCAGCTTTGGGACTTTGTGATGGGGGCTATTCTCACTGGGGTTATGGTGGTTTTGATTTGCATTTCTCTGATGATTAAGGACGTTGAGCATGTTTTCCTATGTTTGTTAGCCATTCCTCTGTCTTCCTCAGAATTTCTGTTCATGGAATCACACCTCTCATCCTTTACAAAAATTTGCTCAAGATGGATAAAAGATTTAACTAAAGGATAACAATTCTAGGAGAAAGCACAGAAAAACTCTTAATGATGTCAGACTGGGAAAGATTTTATTAAGAAAAGATCTTTATAAAGAGTGTATATAGGAGACTTCATTGGTAAGAGCAACAAAAATAAACAAATGGGGCTTAAGTGAGCTGAAAAGCTTTTGCACAGCTAAGAACATATGAATTAAAGCAAATTGACAACCTTCAGAATGGAAAAAGATATTTGCCTGTTATGAATCTGACAAAGGGTTGATGACTAGAATCTACAGAGAACTCAAATTAATCAATAACAAAAGAGCAAACAATCCCATCTGTAAGTAAAATTTTTCCAAAACCGATGACAGACACAGATTCAGGAGTCTATGGAACACCAAGTAAGATAAATAATAATAAATACATAACCAGGTAGACTACCTTCAACCTACAGAAAAATGAACACAAATGGCAGAAAAATTCTTTGCAGAAAATCTTGCAAAGAATAGGATAGGAGGGAACAGGACCTCACTTATACAGGAGCAAAGGTCAATATTCGATCAGACTTCTCTTTAGAAAACATAAAACAAGAAGAGGGTGAAGTAGAACATTAAAAGCTTTGAAAGAAAAAATGCAACCAAACAAAACAATGTCAAATTCTTTATTCAGTAAATATGTCTTTTAAAAGTGATGAAGAAATAAAAATTTTCACACCAATAAAATGATGGAATTGATTGCTAGTAGATGTGCCTTGCAAAAAATGTTAAAAGAAGTTCTTTATTATTATTATAATGTTACTATTGATACAGCATGATTATACATATATAAGGGGTATAATTTGATGTTGTATAATGTATATTGTGTAATGATCAAATCAGAGTAGTTACCATAACTATCACCTCATGCCTTTGTAATTTCTTTGTGATGAGAACGTTCAAAAGGCTCTTGGCTGTCTATTGAGTGATACATAACACCTTACTGTTAAGGATCCTGCATAGACCACCAGAATTTATTCCTCCTTACAATTATCACTTTGCACCTCCTCGTTCCTCCTTCTCAACTCCTCCTCAGTCTCAGATGACCACTGCTGTACTTTGTGCTTATATGATCCACATGCGAGTGAGATCAGGGAGTGTTCGTTGTTCTGTGTCTGGTTTATTTCACTTAACGTCATGTCCTTCAAGTTCATCCATGTTGTCACAAATGGCAGAATTTTATTATTTTTATGGCCGACTAGTATTATATTGTGTACATAGGCCACCTTTTCTTTATCCATTCATAAGTTTTGGACATTTTGGGTTGACTCCATATCTTGGCTATTGTATTATAAATAGTGCTACAATAAACATGAGAATGTTTGACATACCAATTTCATTAGTTGTATTTTTCAGGGCCTGTTGTATCACAGATACTAAGGTAGCACTGTTCATTAATATATTTGCTAGTCTGAATATCACAGTTTTATCAAAACCATATTGCAGATAAGAAAATGTAATAGGCACAGAATTAAGCAAGTTGCTGAAGGCTTCATACTGACTGAATAGCAGAATTTAGATTAAATCTCAGGCCTGTCTCATTCTAAAGTGTGTTTATCCTTTACCTGCCTACATCAATATATGCCATTCTCTATTCAATTTAAAATTTATATTATATATGTGTAATTATTCAAATTTTCCTGCTTCTGAATTAAAGCATCAGTTTAGATTGAAAATGTGAATAAAAACAGGAAGAACAAGGCAGAGATGATAAGACTGGATTATTTAAATGTGACTATCTTCAAATGCCATGATATAATACTATATTCAGAATTTGTAAATTCCCTAAAGATTTGATTGGGAGAACTTCTTCAGTTTAACTCTCTTGCAATTATTCTTCCTCTTAAGACACAAGGAAACCAGAGCAATCCTTAGGATTATCTGGTTCATCTTTTAGACAAATGCCCAATTTAAACATGTTCCCTGTCCTTTTCTTAAGAGTGCTTCTGTCCAGAGCTGGGCCTTTACTAAGGAAAGGACTCAGAATCTGGACCCTAATCCTTTAAAATCACATATAGTGATTTTCTATTTTTGGATTTCATAATTTAGCAAAAAGTCTGGCATATAGAATATTCAAATTATGTATTTGCTGAATGTGTGCTAAATATACTCCTCTGAGCATTTTGGCAGTCCCAAAAGTTTTTTTTTTGTCTCGTTTTCATAACCCTAAAGATGATTTTCTCCCCACTTTCTTCTTTCTGCCCTCCTTTCATCCTCTCTTCCTTTCTGCCCCCTCCCTCTTTAATTTCCTCTCCCTTCTATTTTTATTCCATTCCTATAACCCACTCGTTACTCCCTATGGAGATTTCTTCATGTGAACACTTACCGGACTTGTTCTCCACATTATCCACAGGTGCGTATGAATGACAACACTGACAACGACACAGGCAGGAGTTTGAGAAGAAATACATGACAATTAATGTGAATTGTGAAGATTTACTGAAAGTCATGACTTCCTACCGATTTCTAAACATTAGACTATTTTAAGCTGAATAAGAATGATACAAATACAAGGACATACAATGGCCCGAAAGTGAAGCAACTTTGAGGAAAAGGACAAATTTCTCTTTAATATTCAGTGACAAATACATTAATAAAATGTAAGTTTAACTCTATTTCACTCAAAGACAGATTTCAGATGGACCATTGTTTAAAAAAGTAAGTCATCGTTTAGAGTGAAAACTTGCCTTAAAAAGATTATGCTTCACAGGTTAATATTGATGCAGGTAATGAGTAGTAACAAACATTTCATCAGCTTTACATCTGCACATTTACTTGTTTCAAAGGCCAACTCAATAAAGTGTCTTATTTGACATTACCATATATCCTTTAGTATTTGCTTTGATTAGATTTAACTATGATGGTTAATAGTTTCCTGAGGGCATTAGTATATGTGCCATTGCAGAATGATTTCTTTTATAAACTTCTTTTTGTCCCTCTCAACCCTGGTATCTTTTTCACTGTGAAATGACCTGGGTTTGCGAGCAAGAAGATAACATTGGTATCTGATCCTACCTTCACCTGATAACACCTGCTACGCTTAAATAACTTTCCAATTATGTGACCCTATTCAATATTATGATGATGGACCAGAAATGACATTCTCTGGAGTATCTTATCATATTCCATGTAGAAGTTCTAATCTTTTCATAAATAGCAAAATTAATCTTTTGGTAATGCAAATACTGAAGCCCATGAATTTTGAAAAGGGAGGTTCTGAACTTTAGAAAGTTCAGAGAAAGGACTCTGAACTACCAATTAAATGTGCTAAATCATTACAATGAAACCATAATGTGTATGTATATTTATGTTTATAATCTCTTGGGTTTAGTGTATTTGTAGCCATAAATTTCCTTTGGATTTCAAAAACTGTTGAATATCTTTTCAACAGGCAGAATAAAACATACAATGAAATAGCAGAACGTATCCATGTCTTTTTCCCCTGCTTTTATTTGCTCATTTCTACTGTATGTACTTCAACACTCTAGAACGTTTGAGGTGGAGTTCAGCATGGAGATTCAAAATGTAGACCTCTAGACCAGTAATCAGTGTTCAAGGTATAGCCTTAAACAAAATTCAATCTCTTTATATTTTAATGACCTCAACTGTAAATGGTGAATAAAGATAGTACTTGATTATAGGATTATTGTTAGATTAAATGAAATAAAACGTGTTTAACGCTCAGGTGAGCATAAATGTCAGTTATTAACACTCCGTCATTGCTATATTTGGTGGCTGTCCATTGCTTGGTCTGCACAGCATAACTTCTTTTTCCTTGGAAACCATTCTTTGAATTTCTTTTGGTTTTGTCAGACTCCTACTCAGGGTCCTGCCCAAGCCAAGGGGTCAATATGTGACCCTGCCTGGCCAATCAAATTTTCACTGTCTGTAATTTTAAAACATGATAATATATATTGTTCATACATAGAACAGCAGTCTTTTCATTTTCATAGATGTGCAGTATCTCCTTATAGGGATATATCATATTTATCTTTTTTAATGTTGATGAACATTTGGATTTGCTAGTTATAAATAAAGCTGCTATGAGTATATTGACATATATCCAAGAGGGCTCCAAAAATATATGTATCTCTAAAGAAAGGAAAAACTACATTAAAATGATAAAACTCAATATATACCAATAATTTTTGTTATCTTGTATATTATAATGTATCTTGTATTGCTTGTAATTGCAGAAGTCAACCATGACTATTATATTACAATTTTAATACAGTTTTTCCTTTCTTAAAATGAGCATATATCTTCTGACACTCTTTGCATTTTGATGAGAAAATACATCATATCCATGCTGTATCTATGAAAGAGTCAAATTATGGGATCATAGAATGCCATGTATGTGACAATACCTGTAATACAGTCAAAAATTTTCTCAAAGGAATTAACTTGTGTTGCTACTATCATTGAATAAGAATTAAAGTTGTTCTGTTTCTTATTCAATTTATGGTATTGTTAGCCTTTTTAATGGTTGTAAGAATTAGAATGTGTTAATATAACACTGTGATTTAACATTTTATTTTCTTCATGCCTATTTACATAGACTATTATGCAAATATTTTGCCCTTTAGGTATCTTCTCTTGAGAGGTACTCGTCCAAATGTTTTCTTCAGTTTTTACTTTATTATCAATCATTTTCTTAATTATTTATATGAATTCTCTATATATCTATATGAGTCCATTGCCATAATATTCACTGCAACTACCTTCTCTCAAATCATGGTTGCATTTTCATATGGTCCTTTGATGAGAACAAGTGCTCAATTTTATCGAAGTCCACTTCATCTTTTTTTCCCCCTTTTTCTTTTTGGTAAGGGATTCAGTGTTCTGTATGAAAAATCTTTACTTGCTCCAAAGTCCTGAAGACAATTCTATATGTCAACAATATGATTTATTATTTGACCTTTCACATTTATGTCTATGATCAATAACAAATTAAATTTTGCATATACTGCACAACTCAGCATCATTTATTGTAAGATTATGTCTTCCCCGCAGAAGTATAGTAACACCTTTTTCACAAATCAAGTGATTTTACATATTGATTCTGCCTTGGGACTTCTAAAATGTATATTCAGGTGACCTATTTTTGTACACTTAGTCCAACATTAACTCTGTCTTAAAATATTCTAACTTCATTTCTCATTTGTGGTAGTTTAACATCCCCCATCCCCAGCATTGATATTTTCTTTACAAATGCCTTGACTATCCTAGGTCTCTTGTATTTGATATAGAATTTGAAATCAGCATCTCAATTTTCACAAAAATACTGTAATATTTATTGGAAATTTGAGAAATATTTATAGAATAGGAAGAATTAGCATATCAATATTTGGTCTTGAAAAGTATAAACATAGTATTTCCCTTTTTAATTATTATCTTTTTAATTTTCTTTATATATTTTATAGCATTTAGTAGAGTTTTTGCATACATTTAATTAGATTTATTAATAGTTTTATGATAGTGTCTTAAGTCAACTTGTGTTGCTACTACAATGTTTGCAATTTAATTTGTTATCTGTCCATTGTTATTGCTATATAAAGTTCAATTGATTTTTGTTATGACTTTGCAATAAATCTTTTGGCTTTTTGACTAAATATATGCACATTTAAGAGAGTTCTTTTTTAAATATAACCTTTATATTATTTCCTCCTGTGTCATATTGCAGTGGCTAGAATATCTGGAAAAGGGTACATTGGTGAGGGTATATATGCTTATCCAGTTCCCACCTTCAATGAGAAAACACTAAGTTTTTAATTTCTAATTTAGTACAGAATTTTCAACATGAAGAGTATGAATTTTCAGTAAGTGCTTTTTCTGCAACTATTCAGTTGGTCATAAATTTTTTTCTCCTTTATTTCTTCAATGTAATTTTAAGTTATTTTATCCAGTTAACCTAAATTGTCAAAATTTTTAGGAAAATATGATTAATGACATCTTTCTGTTGTATTTTTCGATCTTTGCATATTTGAGGTATATTCTTATTTTTATTCTTGATATTAATAGCGTATTTTTTCTCTTTTTTATCATTCTTGCTAAGGGTTTAATAACTTCAAAGAACTAATTTTAGCTGTGTTGGTTTTATTTCACACTTGCCTTTTATTTCAATAATGTATGTTGTTTGTTATTCAATTCCTTTATTTCCCTGAGTTTAATTTGCTATTCTTTTTATGGGTTCTTAACAGAAATTTGGATAACTAATTTTCAATTCATCTAATTTTAAACATAGCCCTCTAGGCAAACTTTTATTTGTTTCCTGTGGATTTTGATGTCATATTTTTAATTTTTATTTTGTTCAGAATATTTTCTAGTTTTCTTTGTTATATCCCATTTGACCCATATGTTATTTAAATGTATATTTCTTAATTTGCAAACATTTTTGGGGGAATTTTAATATTGAGAAAATTACCAAAAGAAATGGTTGCAATTGATCACACTAATTATCCTGGGCCAAAGAAGCTCTCTTGGAGTTTGACAAGATTATTGTTATAGCTATTGTGTCCTTGACATGCTCTGACTTAATTTACATGTTCTTACAATTAATTCTTCTATTGCTTATGTTACCAGAGTTGCTTTCTGTTTCATATAACAAGGAGCCTTAACTGTGCACAAAATACCCTGTTCTAAAATTCCTTGTTGTCTTTGTATTTCAATGTTGCTCAGTAACCAAGATCCAATTTAAATCATACTTCATTTAAGAAAGTCTACAGCCTCTTGATACCTGATAATATGACTCTAACACTTCTTCACTGCAATTTGGCCATTCAATTGTTATCTAGCATACTTCCTAAACCCAGACTCTTAGGACTGTTAGGGAGCTTAGAAACTGTACAGAAGACAGGATCTTGGCTAGGTAGTCTATCCATATTCTATTTTTATACTATAAGTGATTGGTAATTCGCTACTTTAAGAAGGCAAACTATTCAATGGCTCTCATCGTTTTAAAAATATCTTCTAAATAAATATAAACAGTACTTACTAGAATTAATATCTGTACACTAGTTGTCTTAATTGTTAAAGTATATACCTCTTTCTCCTCAGGAAAAAAAAATTCAGATATTTAGAAAATGTTAAACCATCCACAATGAATCTCGATCTTGACTCTTTTTTCTCCATTAATTATTTCCTGAAGGGGATGACATCCAGCCTCCTTGTCAACCTCCATGCCAACTCTGTATTCCATTACATTTAAAATGTCTAAGGTTTTCAACTATAGAACAAAGCATGTCACTCAGGATGTGTTCTGATGATTGTAGGTTACAGTGAAATTCTTACTTGCTATTCATAAATTCTTTAATCAGTAGTTATTGCAACATAAAATAAAAAAGACTAAAAGAGAGTTGCTAAAATATGATTAGATGTGACTTTCCATTAAGGCACTTTAGATGAACCTCTAATACAATCCCTTAGCCACTGAAAATGACATGGTGACACAAGAATAATTATCCCCTTAACAAAATATCATATGGGTAGGATTAATTTTCTTAAAAAATATATTAAGAAAGTAATTTATGAACAGAGTATGACTTGAAGGGATTATTTCTAAAGGGCACAGTATTCTTCAAATTTGTTATTTTTATATATGTTTTTGTATATATATTTATATATACAAAAATTTAATTTATATATAACTTTCAGGAACATGTCAATCATGATTTATAAAGTAGAATTATCCAATAATCATTATCATGATGTAAAATAGAAAGGTCACTATTTCAATATGATAGAATAATTTATAAATTATTACAGGGCCAAATATTAAACTCAGGAAAATCTAATAAAACCCAGTTTGTATAGACATCTATATACACTGTATATGAACAGTGTGTGTACATATGGGTGTATATATGTGTACATAGGTCTATATGTATGTGTAGATATATGGATGTACATGTACATAAATTTAAGAAAGGTCGATAGAATCTATGTACATAGATGGAAAAAATAGAAGAATTTACATAAAAAGTAACAAAGAATCTATAAAGACATAGAAATATCAAATGATCTAACGTATGAATAATTGGACTCCCAAAGGAGAACAGAGAATGGAGCAGATGAACTATTGGAAGAGATAATGACTGAAAAATTTCCAAAATAATGAAATCTCAAATGACAAGCCCAAGAAACTGATACGTCTTCAGAAGGATAAGTAAAAATCAAATAAAAAACCTTGCATATAATGTACTGAGATTGCTGAAGATGAAAGATAAAGAGAAAATCTTGATGGTAGCCAGAAGCTACTGAGCAGGTGGGAAAGGAATGAAAGCTGACTTCTTTTTCTTTTTTTTTTGTTGGGGATTCATTGAGGGTACAAGGAAACATGTTACACTGGTTGCATTTGTTGGGTAAAGTCCCTCTTACAATCGTGTTTTGCCCCCAAAAGGTGTGGCACACACCAAGACCCCACCCCTCTCGCTCCTTCCCTCTCTCTGCTCTTC
>CAUYRH010047165.1:0-40399 GCA_963574655.1 Perodicticus potto
TAAATCCTCCTCAGCCTGTTTAGAAGGCACTTTAACTTGCTAACTTGGGCTAAGCAGAAGCTTTCCCAGGAAAGCGCTTGTCTCTGGGATCACTCCTTAAGTGGCTATCCACTTACCCAGTGTGCCAAAACCCGTCTCACCCAATGCCCCTGAGGGCTAAAGCTGCAAGGCGTCTCAGTCCCCGCCTTTAGGCTGCTCAGTCACTAGATAACTCACCCCTGCCCGATGCTTGTTCTTGGACCCTGAGGGTGGAGCTTGCCGGGGCAGTTCTCCTATGATGGCTCCACACAGCCCACCACCGAACACTGGTAGCTCTGTCTGGCTCGGCGGCTCAGTCTGGAGCCCCAGACAACAGTCAAAGACCTCCTCACTTTTGCCCCAGTTCTCCCAAGGCAGTTCAACTGAGTGCCAAGTCCAAAAGAAACCTGAACAGCTCACAGGTAAGGCCTTTCCAGTTTGCAATCTCACTGCTGCTGCAGCCACAGCTGCCGGCAGGATTAGAACGAACAAACACACGCAAGCACTTGCCAGATCTCCACTGCTTTTGCCTTCCTCGGGGGTCCAGAAGTTTCATGCTGTCTCCCTATGTCCCCAAAGGGATGTTTCTGGGCAGATCTCTCCAGCCAGAGATGCCTGAATTCTTCTCTCCCCAGTCTCACTGTGCCCAGTTGCAAGGAAACTGTTACTCAGCCACCATCTTGGCTCCTCCCATTTATTTGGTTTTTTAATTTATGTGTCCTTTATCAAAATTCTTACATTTTTATCTACATACACACACAAATTTGGGGCAATGCATTTTATGCCCTCTTTGGGTTCCTTCCTTTAAAATAGAGATTCTTGGATTAAGTGTGTGACATTCATCCAAGTTGCATTTCAGAAAAGCAAAATTCAGCACTTCCACCACTGGTATATTGAAATGCATAACTCACCACTAGCTATATTTTCAGATGTTTGAGCTTTGTCAATATGGTGAGTGGAATATGGGAAAAGACTGGTATCCTTTATTTTACAACATGTGTTTACTAATGAGATTTCTTGTTTACTTCATGTATTTGCTGGTGTGTTCTTCAAGGTTTTGTTTTGTTGTTGTTGTTCTGTGTATTGTTATTTTTTGTAGTTTGGAATGTCAGTATTTTTCTTATTTAATTTTCTAAGGATGCATACGTTGACATATAAGTGTCCTTACAATATCTCTCATGCCAATCATATCTTTGCTGCAAATATTTACCAATGTCCCTGAAGCTTTACGACATCGGCTTGGGATGCTTCTCTCACTCTCCTTTCTGAAAATTATCAGGAGGTTGGGCAGTCTCTAACTCACCTGTCTGAAATCTCAGCCTCTGTCCTCTTTATTGTTTGCAGCTTATGTGCTATGCAGAGTAACATAATAGTCACCTGGCTGCTTATTTGTTTTTTATCCATGGACACCATACTTCAAATTAGCTTCAACTCTGTGTTCTGTGGCCATAGGGTAGATCCTGTTCTAAATTTCATATTACCTCAAGATAAAATAGCCCTAGGTGCTACTTGTCTTGGTGGAAAACTTTGACAAGCAGAGGGTACACGTAGAAGAATACAGATTGTTGAAGCCTTTAAATTCCAGTTGAACCTGTGGGTGCCTCACCTAGAATAGCAATTCTCAGCGTGTGGTCCAGTGATCCTCATTGCAAGGGTTGGTAGAGGGCAGATCTGCCCAAGTCCCTGTTCAGGTGGTCAACAACATTTAAAACTTTTTGTGATAAAACTTTTCTTAGTGTTTCTTTTTCACTCTCATTCTCTGATGAATGTACCTTGGAGTTTTCCACAGGCTACCTAATTTTTAATCTTGCCTGAAATTAAAGGTAGAACCACATACTTGTATGAGGATCCAACTATCTTTTATTCAATCAGGCTTGAAATAGGTTTGTAAAAGTGTGAAACAATGATACTATTCTCATTGAAATTAATTTTTTAAAAATATATATAATTATTTTTCATTAAAATATAAGCTTTTAAGTGTTTTTACATTTTTATTTTAAAACAAATTAGGATATATAGAATTGTGTCTTAATTTCAATTTCTGTTATGGTATATATTGATAGATTAAACACACGTGAACAAAAACAGCACTAAGTAATTTTTATTTTTTTTTTAAATCATATGAAAATAAACAATTATGCTGCCTCTCTGGTGAAAAGCATCTGTGAGTGTATTATAAATGGAAACTCCTCATAATTGCCAGCACTCTACGCTGGATGGATTTGAGTCAAAATTGCATAACTAGCCTTTATACAAACCGCTTTCTTTCACGTCAGAGGTTTATTTACACTGGGCTTCTTCTAGTTCCTCTAAGGAGTCAATTCTTTCCTCAACACAGGCTGCCACAGCTGTGGTTCTCTCTGTATATTCCTATTACTGCTTTTCCTGTCTGTCTTATCTCATCTCATCTCTCAGGTCACCTTTAAGATCACTTCTTTGGAGATACCACTCCCACATTACTGCTTACCCAATCTTTAATGGCATTCTCATTGTCTTTCTTTCTTTTTTTTTTAGCACTTTGTCCTTTTCCACACGGCACTTGTTAATATAATAAGCAGAATAGGGAACAAAAATAAACAAGCAAAATATATTTTTGTCAGTGGCAGGTACTTCTCAGGCAGGAGTTAGCTGCAAAGCTCACTTCATTCTCTGTTTCCCATTTTATCCCCCAAACCTGAGGAACTCTCATTTTCTTGTCAGTTCCATCATGGATTTAAAATTTTACTTTAAACAAAATGCTAGAATGTTAATTATTTTTTAATGAGAGAGAGAATCTTAAAATTCTTCCAGAGTTGATGTACTCTGTACAGGCTTTCCAAGTACATTTAAATTTTTGTATATTAGTTGGCAAGCATCTAAAGACAGGGAGAAAAATTAGGTCTCTATCTCTGTCTCTCTCTCTCTCTCTCTCTCTCACACACACACACACCCACACACACACACACACACACACTTTGCAACATTATGCCTGCTCCACATAGACACTAAGTTATCTGATCACTGTGATTATTCATATATAAATATCCAAATATTGATATTGCCTGGGCTGTATTAGCCCATCTTCATGAACATTATCATGCAGCATTTGTTAATTGCCAAGTGAACTCAGCTACAATTTAGCAAAGAATGAGTCTGTGATGTAATTATAAGAAAAAGGTCAACAGATATGGTACCATTTTTTTCTGCTTTGTAGACTTCTGGGACAGTGGAAGGTTTAAATGAAACTGAAAAGGAAAAGTTGTCTTAGAATGCTGAACTACAATATATGGAGAAAATCCATGGTAGAAACAAATATTTAAAAAGTACTACTAAGAAGGCAATGATATCACTGAATTGTGTGTAGATTTTTTAACTACTCATGATTAGAATTTATTAGGATTTCTATACCTCAAAAGAACCCAGAGCTATCAGAAACATATCAACTGTCGCTAGCATGCATCAGACCCATGCTGAGAAAAATAAAAAAAATCTATGCTCTGCCTTCTCTTTTTTTGGATGTTCTTTAGTTTTCTACTTAAGAAATCATATGTGTATAGAACATACCTGAAATTATGCTAGTCATGTTGCAAAGTGGTTTGACACACTCAATCCCCATTATGGTGTATTTAGTTTTGATATCTATTTCTATCAGAGAAAATTTCATTCTTTTTTTATTGATTGTTGGCAATATGCTCATTTCTTTGTTTTTTTTTAATTTTTATTAAATCAAAGTTATGTACATTAGTGCAATCTGGGAGCACAATGTGCTAAACTCCAGTCTTTTTGCAGGAAATGAAAAAGAAGGGAGAGGTTTAGTAGCAAACACTTGCTTTGGTTCTCCCAAATGACACTATCTAGGTGCTTCCTATTTATCTTTGGCTTCCCAAAATAGAAATTCCTGGCTGATCCTCATGTAAGCATGCTACTTGTGCACTTATACATCATCTGACTGTATAAAATATTGGATACAACAGTAGACATGCTGCCCCTATTTACTGTTCTATCTGTGCAAATTTAAAATGTTTATCCAATTACAATACTGCCCACTAAATAGAAACAGTGGCCATAAACTACTGGGGTGGTTGTATTTGCGACTACCAACTTATGACACCCCGTATTTGTCTAAATTTAATGTCCATATTAAATAAAATTTCCTTCTTGATGTCTTTCTTGGTACCATGTACTATTGATGAAGTTTCTTTCACTGCATTCCCATAGCACTTTTACATTCTATTTTACTTTAGATAGCAGAATATCTTTTAATAAACCTATTTTTCACTTTATAATTCCTGTGCACTCTCCCCCAAGTACGTTATATTGGTTTTCAGAAGAGGAAGCCTGTCATACTTCTCACATAATCCCTACTATCACAGGCAATACCTGCATACTAAAGACAATTACAAATAAGTGTTGAATTTCATTGCAACTAGTCTGTTAAGGATGGAGAGTGACACCTTCATTGCTCCCCATCCATTGCTGAGTCCTTTTTTTATTCTCTGCTATGCCAGTTTTGTACCCAGCTAGTGATCCAGCACTGTAAATGCATTTGCCATTCATTTGGAGATTGTGCGACTGTGCCAGAATAGAACAAATTCTTTTTATTCACACACATTCAGGACAATCGTCCCTCCTATTCTGAAGTGGAATAAGTTTCCAAGTATGATTGCTTTTGAAAAGGAAAGTTTCTGCAAGAAGAAGCTGGAAAGATTTTGCTCTTATTCTGACTGCATTTTTTAATCATCACTGTTTGCCCCTCCAGTGCACCCACCATTTCTGAAGCCAAGCTCATGACTTTGATGCACCATTGTAGCTAAACAGAGTATATCATTCCAGCAAGCTCTTCATATTGTGTTATTGTTAATGATGCTTTTTATTTACCAGAACCATAGGCAATATGATATTACTCTCATTCAGTGAGCCCGGCAGGAGACTTTTTAAAAGTGTAATGCATTTGCTCTAATGTCTCTGATCAGGTGGATCCGGCCTGGAAAAACTCCAAGTTGGATAATTACATTTTCCCTACCTATAATTTCCACCACCCCTTTGAGAGCTTGTAGCATTCTCCTCCTTTCAAACTCAAAGCTTGTGTGTTGTTCACTGAACACTATTTTAAAAAGACAAGAAAATCCATCAGATTGAACCTCAGGGAGGTAAGTATAACCGAAAATTTGGGGTAGTCAGAAAAATCCTTCAGAAAACTGCAATGTCATTGAAGGTCGCCTGTAGTTCTCATCTACTCAAGATCTATGGCCCTTTTTGTTCCTTTTGCAAGGGCTGTCGTCTCTCACTTTTAAATCAACGGATTCTGATGCTATTCTGATATCCCCAGTAATGAGAGAAAGGAATCTAATAAAGCCATTCTTACTAAAGCATACATATTATATTGGATAACTAGTTTCAGAGACATTTAAACTGTAAAAATAATGGCCACTGGAAGGGGCAAGATGTAATATAAAGGGACAGGATATTAGAGCCCATGTGCTGTAAAACAGGAAGTAATCTCAATTTAGGGTATAATCCCATGTACCTTAAATTCCCTCTCCTGCCTACACACAAAACTCACACTGATTTCAAAGGTAAAAAGAAATGCTGGAGTCTACATTTTATTTTCTCTAAGAGGTTACATTAGCATACAAGGCTCTTTGCATGTAAGTTGTGACAGAGCTAAGGGAATGCTTTTAATGTTTTAAATATTTTACTGTTTTTAATATGAAGTCCTAGCCTCAGCATCAACTTTTCTGTTTGTTTGTTTTAAAAGAGGAAAAGCACCTAAAGTCAAGTGATAAAGGTGAATGAATGACTGAGCAATAATATCTGACTCTTAAAAAACGTAACCTTGAGATCCATAAAATAACAAATTTAATTTTCAATTCTGACTGGTGATATGACAAGAGTCACTATAATTGGGTATTGATCCTTATATCATAATTATAAGAAGGGAAGATGTTAAAGGGAAAACTCTCCCTTGAATACATAATGTTTTTCTGTAGTGTTTCATGGGTGTTTTACATTATTTTAAGGGACACCCTTGAGGTACTCTTATAACTTTCATTCGTCTCTCTTCTCTTTGAGGACCTGGGTGCTCACAGTATCCTTATATACACATCCTCCCATCCAAAGCTCCTCCTAAAAATCATTTGTGGTTTATTATCTACTCAGTTATTTAGCTTATGATAACAGGTGCCATCACTATAATGAAGGAGCCTGGCATATATTTATGGTATGTTCATTTAGTCTATAATATTATGATTGTTCACAGTTGACTACTGTAGCTTACATTTCATATATTTTCCTTTGTGGTTTGATTTTTTCAATTCCAGTCAGGCATGTGAAGGAAATTTGCTATATGTCTCATTAGATCATCTTTCATTGCTTTCCTAATGTAAGTGGCAGGCACATGCCACTTTTGCCTAGAAATTATTAAACCTAGGGCCAAGAAGAGGGATGGATTCCTTTGCTGTGCTGGACTCAGGCCAGGGCTAAGGTGACTCTGGAATGAACCCTATACCAATTCACCTGTCTGGTAGTAGATAGAATCAACCATGGCTCTGACAGTCAAGAAGAAGAGCTAATTTTTCAAGCAAGATGATAATTTGAATATTAGAAGTTTTATATTTTTGGTTTGGGCTGAACAGAAGGTGAAAAGTTTCCAAATGGTGTGTATATATTTGGAAGTCATACTATTTAAAAGTAAATATAATAGGAATAATATCAGGAAACTCATCCTTTCTTTTGAGTCCCTTTTAAATGTAACCAATGGCCCATGTTTAACTTTTGGGCTTAACGTGATAAGTTACCAATTCTTTTACTCATCTGGTTTGTCAGTTCTTGCCCACGAGTTCTCTCAGTTTCTTATCTCATTTTGTCAGTAAATTTGCCTCACGTTCTTAGTCTGGCATCTTGAAGCTGTAATACAGGCTTGGATCACTGTGACCTTGGAACATTATCATCCCACAGCTTCTGATATTTTCCCATTTGTTTCATTACAACCAACAAAATCCATCCATAACACATCTGAAATCCTTGTCTTGTAATTTTTTTCATGTTTGGTGACTATCTTTAAGCATTAGAGTTCTCTGATATTCCTTTCAACTGTCTTTTCCAGACTTATTTTTCAGTTAAAAAACAGTATTTTTAAAAGTACAATTCTCAGTCCCATCTAACATTATCCATGGCTCTATCCTTCCTAAATTTTATCCATACATAGAGTTGACCTTATATATTAGAGCAAGGGCTGGTGAATGCTTTTTTTATACAAGGGCAAATAGTAAATATTTTAGGATTTGCTGGCAAATATGGTTTAGTCTTTTGGTTACTCTTCTTTTCATTTTATTTGCTTGTTTTACAAACCTTTGAAAATATATATATATAAAAAGGAACCAACACAAAAATAATCTTTGTTTATGAGCCCTACAAAAACCTCCTTATCCCTGTAGTAGTGACCAATGAGAGGAATGATAGTGTACCTGCATTCTTTAAAGAGATCAAAAATACTGAAGAAAGATAATGCACCTTTGTTGCTTACACTTAAGAGGAAAATGTGTTGACCTTGAAATTGATCATTTTTACTAGAGCATCAGAACATTAATATTGGCTTTTCTGTTTTGTAAGTGTGACTTTCATTTTATACTCCATATGGACACAATATACATCACTGGCCTTCTGTAAAGAATTTAATTACCACCTCCTAAAGTGTTTGGTGTTTTCATTCTAATCAGTAGAATGTATTTATACTTCCTCCTTAAGGTATAAGCTCATTTGGGGTTGAGGAGGAATTGGGCTAGACTTTATAAGTAGGCCGAGTTTGAGTAAGGCTGTGTTCCTAATAAGCCAAGGGATGACATGAACTTTCCAAATGCTTTTCACATTCTGGCCTTAGCATATTAATGTTATATTTGATTCTTGAAAAATTTAGTTTTGTCATTAAACTTCATATTTAAAATTAAATATTGGCATCATAACCTCTGTAATCTATTATCTGGTTTAGTTAGTTTGGGAGGTAGGTGTTTTTAGAGAAGTCTTTCATTGTAAGAAACAATCTAACAAAATAAAAGAAAGGGGAGGAACAGAAATGCCAAAAGAGAGAATAGAGAAAAAAATATATATCTTCTTGATTGATTTGATTAGAACTCTTTAAGAAATTTCATTTCTTAATAAGATTATTGGCTACCAATTGTTGTAAATCTCCACTGATAACCACAGAAGTCTAGCCCAAAAGGGGCTATATTTAAGAAACCCTTTTTCATAGCTATTTACCTTTTCCTTTTTTGTATTTTCTTTCTTTCCTTCTCCTCCCCCCCTTTTTTTTTGAGACAGTCTTGCTCTGTCATCCTGGGTGAAGTAGCCCACAGCAAGCTGAAACTCTTGGACTTGAGCAATCCTCTTCCCTCAGCCTCCTAAGTAGCTGGGACTATAGGTGTACCCCACCATTCCTGGCTAATTTTTCTATTTTTAATAGAGATGGAATAGAGATGGGTCTCACTCTTGCTCAGGCTAGAACTCCTAAGCTCAAGCAGACCACCTGCCTTGGCCTCCCAGAGTGCTGGGAGTACAGACTTGGGCTACTCAGGGGCAGCCATATTAACCCTTTCCAATATAATATTTCTGCCACCCACATACTCTCTAGCTCTTTTTTATTTTGTGTGGGAAAGAGACTGATGGATTACTTGTAATTATCCTATAGTTTTAAAAGAGAAAAACATGAATGTGAACTCACCTGGTGCTTTTACTATTATAAAATAAAGTGTTTTTGTTTAATTTTGTCTGACATAGGATCTGAAAGGATTTTAAATAGCTAAACCAAACATAATCTACTATCAGTTTACAACTGAAGAAATCTCTGCTATCCTCCATCAAATTCAGAACAAAAAAAATGTTTTTTGAGGAGTTTTTTTTTTTTTTTAGTATATTGAATAAACAAGCTAAGAAATACACACACACTGACTATCCCAGAATAAGGGTCAATTTATTTGGCTTGATGAGACATTTGTAAACAGAAAAAGCTATAAATTAATGAAATTTAATCTCAAAGGGGATGCTGAAATAATGGACCATCCACATCCAAGAGGGATTCTGATTCTTATAAGCTGGGATTGATAATTTAACAAGCATTCATGTCAGCTTTCTGCTACTGCACTGCAAGTGTCTCTTTTAGGACTTTCAGATGTTTGTTATATTTTTAAAAATTCTATGAGTGCTTCAGGCTGTCTTTCAGTTCTCAGGTATTCCTTTGGTGCCTAGCACAGAGTTTGTCCATTATAGGATTCAATACAGACATGTTGACTGATTGATTAAATTTTATCCCAAAGCTATTCTTGAACCTCATAAATCTCTTCTCTCTCAAATTTGTCACGCTGAATACACAGGAAAGGGAATGCACAGTGTGCCTCTCTGCGTCCTATGTTAGTCCCTCATTGTCCTTGCATCAAGTTACAAAGATTTATTTTTTTTAATCAGCCCTGATCAAGCAGTCCCTTTAACCAGTTAACCTTTCAGACTTTTCCCCTTATCTCTGAAAATTTATCTTTAGCTGTCTTCTATCAGGGTGTTCAGAAAGTTCCAAAGTGATGCAGCAGGGAGGTATAGGAAACAGAGCAAGAAGATAACAGCTTACTTGGTAGAACTATAAAGAATACCATCTACCTTACCTGCCTACATTTTACACACACACACACATACACACATACACATTCATGCTTATATGTACAGTGTTTCTCATGATCATCTATTATGAATTTCAGAACAATAGATATATAATCATACATTTACAGTGTTCACATCCAGATAGTAATTGCCTGGTACCTAAAAATGCCCTTTCCACAGAGATAGGAGCTAAAGGAAGAGTCAGAAAATTTAATAGAGATAAGAGCTGAAGGAAGAGTGGAGAAAATTGTCAACATGGTAGAAAAAGAACAGGGAGTGTGGATTTGGAAATGTAGTAAAGCATGTTTTTTAAATGATGGCCACTGGTTAAATGTATCTTCTGACAACATATTTTAAAATATTAAATATTTCAATTGTTCCCAGTATTCACTTAGCACAAATTTATCTTAGCTAAATGTTACATGCTATATGTCTATAATTAACAACACAAAGGAACAGTGGTAGAGCACTAGAAGCAAACTTTTTCATTTCACAATTCTTTTGGAAAAATAGTATAATATTTTTTAAAGTTGCTCTAAATGGCACTTTTCTGGATGTGTATGATATCATATCACTTTGGTCTAAAATTTAAAGTCATCTTAATGCTTAGCTGCATATCTTAATTTACTTAATTTTCGAAGCATCCAAACTCCTATTGATATTGACAGCCTCATCACTCTGAACCATACCTGCCTAGTTTTTCTTTGTTTTCAGGCAGTGTGTTTTGCTGGGGATTCTAACCCCTTAGGAAATGTAAGAATGACAGGCAAACCAAGGAGCATTCTCTTTCCGAAAAACAGTGAAAATCCAAGAAGATGCTCAACAAATAATTTTGAGACTTGAAAACATCCACAATCATTGTCTTCTGTGATGTGCAGAATAATTATATGGAACATCAGCATGACATCAGCAGTAGATAATTTTTAGCCATAAAATGCCATTCTCTCCCATTAACTTGAGGATTGTTGGAGGTTTTTGCCTCCATTTCACCAGACAGAGTACAAAACATTGTGACATGCTTGCTATTTCTTCTGCCAAGATGTCCACTCCAATTCCTCACCCTTTACAGAGTTGTTGATTTCATCCTGCATTTAGCTGCCAAAAAAGCGATTGCGTGTGCAGCACCAGTAACAAAGTGAAAATGAATTATGCATCAGAAGGAACTGCATTTGAGTCAAAAAACTTAGACTTCAGCATCTTAAAATTACAATATGATTTAGGAAGGAATACATTTAAGAAGATAGCAATGGACTGAGGTGAAGGGGCCAGCATTGGCTTGGTTTAATATAATTTAGCTTTCAATTATTTATTTTTTAAAGAGCTACTAAGCACACTGAATCTCTTTAATGGCAATGTCAAAAGTATGGAGACAGGAGAAAAGCCATAAATAATAGTGACAGATTGTTACGCATGGTAATGTTACAGGGCCTGCTGCAAACCGAAGCACTCATCAGAGCAGGAAGAGCACACTAGGAGCAATGAAAGCAAGGGACTGGACTGTCCTCCCTGGGCAGCTATGATGGCTGAATTGCGAGGGGTACCTCTCTGAATTTAACTGCTTTATCATGCTACATCTGTGAGTGTCATGCTCTTCTATGTTGATACCTGGATGGTTATCAGTGTTAGTTCAAATTATCCACCTTTAATTTTGCCAACAGAAAAATAAATTTAATAGAATGCTCTCATACATTCTTCATGTAGCCACACAGTGACTAGAACTGTAAAAGGATCCTGGAGGGGAACATGAGGCAACAATTTGTTCATCCTTTACAAAATCGGTCATCAGGCGAATGGACTTGATTGACTTGAGGAAATTCATGGATGAAAACAGAGGATGAACAAATGTTGAGAAATTGGATGAAAGAAAAAGTGCTTATTAATACAGAGATGGGAGGAAGAAAAGGAGCATGACAGACTACTGGAGCCTGGACTATGATAATAGATCCCCAAGATTCACCAAGGAAAACACATGAAATCCTGAGACCTTCAAGATCAGCCACATGGGGTCATTCAACCCCATCACTACTTATCCACAGGCTAGTCTGTTCTGTCTATTGGGCAACTTTTGTTTGCAGAATTAATTCTCCAGTCTTTTCCTGAGCATGAACTTTATTTGTGTACCCACAAAAGCAGCCAGTGACCTGAGAAGTGGCTGATGGTATCTCTGACATTTTCTTTTCCAGTGTGAGAATTTTTCCTTCATTCTCATTAGGAATGGACACTGGGGTGGTATCATAGGTGTGATCCAATGCATTCTTTGATACATGGCATGACAAGAGAGCTGAAAGGAGAAGAGTTATTTCATGATCACATCACCAGTAAGTCATAGCTTTTATCCCATAATATGAACAGGTATTGAGTCCACAAGTATGAAAAAACATATGCGGGACACAAAAGAAATAGTATTTTATCTGCTTCTTTTCTTTCCAGGATCTGAGGTTCCTCTTCATTATGGCTTAAGTTCTCAAAATTATGTCTTTCATCACATCACTCCCTTGCTAAAAATTCACAATAGTGCCTGTTTACCAGGAAATGGATCTCAGTTCAAATTCTTTAGCTTGCCTTTAAAATAACCCCTAATAATCAGGTACCTATTCCTGTAGTTTTTTATTAATCATATTGTATATTATTGTTACATTCAAATTTCTGGGTCTAAATATTTATTTTTGCTTTCATTCTAATCCTGGGTTTTCTTTCCATCTGACTATTCACATTTTTATCCACCATTAAAATGTCTAACATGCTGGAAAAAACAACTCTTCTCTTAGAGAAAAAATGGGCAGACTATGGCCCAAATGCCAAATCTGGATCATTACATGTTTTTGTAAATAAAGCTTTATTGAAACACAGCCACATTTACTCCTTTCCAGTATTATCTATCATCGTTTACGTGCTTCAATAGCAGTATTGAGTCATTGCAACAGAAATAATATAACCAGTAAAGCCTAAAACATTTACTGGGTTCTTCATTTTAAAAAGTATATTTATCAACCTCTAAGTTACATTAATAAGTAATAGTATATTATTCTGTACTAAAATCATTTTGTTCAAGGAATACATGAAATAATAATATTTTTTCATAAACTCAATTTTGGGCCAATCTTTTCTTTACATATTCCATAACAAACTCATTTTTTACACAAATTTCTTACTATGCTGTACTCAATTATGCCATATGATTATCAAAAAACTTTTTATTTAGAAAGTCTTTTTTTTTTTTTTTTTTTGAGACAGAGTCTCACTATGTTGCCCTTGGTAGAGTGCTGTGGCATCATAGCTCACAGCAACCTTCAACTCTTGGGCTTAAGCTATTCTCTTGCTTCAGCCTCCCAAGTAACTGGGACTACAGGCACCCACCACAATTACCCGGCTATTTTTTGGTTGTAGTTGTCCCGGGCTGGATTTGAACCCGCCAGCTCCAGTGTATGTGGCTAGTGCCCTAGCCACTCAGCTACAGGAGCCGAGCCTAGAAAGTCTTACTTAACACAGAATATTCTATCGTCACTTGAGTTTATGTAACTTTTAGCATGCTTTGACATGCAGTATGTATCATGCATGGGAAACACAAAAGTGAAATCAACTAAAGTGAAAAGAGGCAGATAGGTGAAGCTTTCATGCAGGGCAAGGCTGGTGATTTCCAAGGGCACACTGAAGGGATAACTGAGGCCTCGGGGTTTAGAATCATTTTTCATTGGTTATTTATGCAAAAGTTTTACTCTTCTCTACCCATTATTTGCTCGTTCATCAAACAACATTAACTAAAAAGTAACCCTCCCCATATGCTGTGTTTCCAATCTATGAAAGAATAACTCAATATTCCCATGACCATTTCTCACATGGATGAAACAAAACTTTGATTCTGTTGCTACACAGCCATTCTGCCACACTTACACTATTTTTGTGATGCTACAGGTATTGGGATGCTCATTCCCTCTCATTATCACCATTTTCTGAACTTCTTAGAACCATTTTTCCCTCCACCAGATCAGTGTTTCCTAGCTTAGTTCCAAGCATCAAGGGCAAGGTCACATGAAAAAAAGGAAAACAGAACTGGAAACCAGGAGCATGGTTTTCTAGTCTGGGCTCTTACTCATTTATTTGGACAGCTTGGGGATTTATTTCTTCAATTCTTAAATGGACACATGGGTTAAATCAGGAGTTTGTGAGTATAAAAAGATGTTTAGAAATATAGCTTATGATTTAAAAAGAAAAAGAAAAAAAACAACTTAATTCTGAGGCAGACACCTGAGTGAGTCTGTGAGCAAACTGAGCACAGCCCATGGTTAGCTTCCTTCCACTCAGCTTGTTCTCTGTGTGTTCTTCAGGGTCCACCCTATATTCTATAGGATAGCACCAATTTGTAAAATTCTTTCACATTCTAAATTTCTTCCACTGTCATTACATAAACCATTTTGTTCTAATCTTTTATTATCTTTAAATTTATTCTACTGTCATCTGCACTTTTTTCCAATGCAACATAAAGGGAAGAACACTAAAACCAAAGGAATGTTTAAGGATGCCATTTCTAAGAAAAGGAAGTTAATTGTTCAGAATTGCACCACAAAGTGGTTCCAGGTTCTAGCACAGATTGCCCAAATAGTATGGCATGGGACCAGTTTGAGGGTCAATAAAAATTCATTCTGAAATTGGCAGTCATGCCTGTCTTCCACCTCACTGATAGATCAAAGGCAGGGGTAGATTCCATTTCTAGGAACAGACACAAGGCACAAGGTCACCAATAGTTGAGGATTTTTTTCTTTTGTTTTGTTTTAAATTTTATTCTTCATACTTGTGCCTAGAAAAAGCAATGTTTTCACGACTACAGCCTAGGCCTTTCTGTCCTTTGGGGAAGATGTAGGGGAATCCAGTGCAGAGAAATCATTGCTGCTTAATATGAAAATGTTTCCATAAGAGCAAAATGCCAGTGGACTGGTATGTCAAAATGGGGGAGTCAGAGTTTCCTCAAGCCTAAGTAGTTACAGTTTGGAAAAGACATTAAAAAAATTAATTACAAATAAAGAAAGAAAAGAATGACTATACTGCAGATAATTCTACATAAATAAAAAGTCCCTTTCTGATTAAACATCCAAGGTGTTTATCTTCTCAACATTAGACAGCCCTAACCCTTGATTAGCCACATTCTGTGAAAGGCTTTCATAGTTTCTAAGGAGAAAATAGAATTTTCAAAATATAATTATGTTCCGTCTATTCAATTTAAGAAAAATAAGATATGAGATTAATAGGAGTGAGAAAAGAATATTAATTTATTTCATAAAAACAATGTTAGAGTGAATAAGGCTGAAAGCAAAATTAAGTACTTTATCTCCAAAAATGAGTCTACTGATTTCAAAGTTTGCAGTTTAATTTTTTCCTAAGTTGTATGGGGTTGGCTTTTAATATTTTGTTTTCCTCACCATGCATTCTATTTTCTCCATTTAAGAGCTAAGTCTCTCAACCTATTTTTTTCTTTGGGAGGAAAAGGAAGAACTAGAATATGAATAAAAAGGTTTTCTCACAAGCCAGGGTGACTACACTGATGCCCTAAGATCCACTAACTTGCACTGGAAAAGAATCGAAGTTTTATTTTCAGGTAACAGCCAAAGGACTGCACTAACTACTAAGCAGTTAGCTAGTTATGACATAATATCTTGCTCACATCTTTGTAAAACTTAAGAGGGAAAAGTTAATTATGAGTGAGTAAAATTAAGGAAAAAAAACATTGTGTCTGAGTAAAATGAAATGTGTGTGAGGATGCATTTTAGTGGGGATGTGTGTAAGAGAAAGTGCCTTCATTTTTATTAATACATTAATTTTTAGGAAATGATGTACCCTGCAATGATAATAGACAATGAGAGTTAGGGGGCCTCTGGAGACCCTCTTTGAGTTTATTGGGTCAAGATAATATTCCTTCTCTTTGGTTGTCTTGAATATTATACTCCTTTTCCCATCAAACCAGGCTATACACAAGTCTACATAATCATGATAACCATCTGAGTGATGCTGATATGGGAGAGAGATGCAACCAGTCAAACTGAGTGATTGTCCTTCAATACATGAGACAGAAGAAGGATATTAAAACACCAGTCTGAACTCCCTGTTCTCAGTCAGTAATGACTTTCCCACTCTTTAGACTATTTTCCTCTATTCACATCTTCAGGGGACCTAAAGCTAGGACAAGGTTGAAAAAGAGAAAAAAATTATTTTGTTTTATTTATTTTCTGCAGAGGAGAAAAACTAATACTGTTTCCTGTTTCCTTACTTGTTGATACAATCATGGTTGACATTCCCATTTTTAAAAAGACAGATTAATAGGGATGGTGGCTGTGGATCAGTGAATAGGGCACCGGCCCCATGTACCAAGGGCAACGGGGTCAAACCCAGCTCCAGCCAAACTGCAACAAAAAATAGCCGGGCATTGTGGTGGGCACCTGTGGTCCCAGCTACTTGGTAGGCTATGGCAAGAGAATCACCAAAGCTCAGGAACTGGAGGTTGCTGTGAGCTATGAGGGCATAGCACTCTTCTGAGGGTGACAAAGTGAGACTCTGTCTCTAAAAAAAAAAAGAAAAAAGACAGATTAATAAGAAATACGCCTAACAAGTTTTTTAATCAATTTTCTGTGGCATAGAAACTTCAGAAATGAAGACTCAGAGAGCCATGGAAAACCAAACTTTTATTCTTAGATTTGATAAAAAATGAATGAAGTATTTGAACAAAAAGGGGTAGGATCTAGCAGTGCTAAACAAGGCAGAACTAAGCATACCTGTTTGTTCAGGTTTTTCTTGGCCTCCTGAGTGCTGTGTCATATTCCTTTCCTCTGTGTATAGAAAAAGAGACCTCTAAAAGTACGGTCTTATGACATTTCAGTAAGTCAGAATTGTTTTATAACCATGTTTGACACAGAAAGGTGCAGAAAAGTCAGAATTCACCTCACTTTTGCAGTTTTTCTCCATTGCCAAAGTACCATATTTTGGAGTATGATGTTTGTAACACCAATATTTAATTTTTGTAGAAAGCTTGCTTGGAAAGTTTTATTTTGTTTTGTAGCATGGATAAGGATGCCTCTTCTTTAAATCACTTTGATTTTTCAGACTAAAAGCTATAGAGCACTTAAGTAGTCGCAAGAATCTGCTTGTTAGAACTTTATTAATTTTTCCAGAAAGTAACACTGACAGAAAGACAAGTTTCTTAGTACTGTAACAAAGTCCCTAAACACGACCACACAATTTACACAGAGGTTGTATCTTTTCAACCTAAACAGGCAGCCTGTCCTAAAATATAAATCTGGCCTCTGAATGTGGCTGCAAAACAAGCGAAACCTGCTTTGTTTGGAGGCATTCTCAGTTTTTCCTGAGATCACTGAAGAACATTAATGCCCATCTACTACAATTCTTTCAATTACAGATTTTAAAAATATTCTTAAAGAAACAATGGCATTTTCTAAACAAGGTCAGTTGTTATTTCCTCCATTTCAGAAAACAAGACAGAAAAATGGTGCCATCTAAGGCTAAGAGCCTTTCATAAAGTCACGTGAGCCCTTGGTAAAGCATGATCTCTTCCAGGGTAGTGGGGTTTTTGTTGTTCTTTTTGTTCTCTCTCTCTCTCTTTCTTTTTTTTGGGGGGGTGTAACAAAAAACAAAAGATTTTATTTAGGAAGAACAAACAGAAAATTTAGAGTACTTCCAGAGTTGAGAGTTGTTCCCTCTCATGAAAGAGAAAAGGTGAGAGAGACGGGATGCAAAGGTCTCACCTCTCTCTTATAAAAACTCACTACCCAGATATTTATTCACATTTTCACAAACTCCCAGATTTTCATCTGTTCATGTATACACAATTGTGCCTCTTCAGATAAGAGATTAGTTTTTGATTAGGGTTAAAAATGGGCTATTGGGAAGTAGGAGGGAAAAAAGGTATGGAAGTTAAAAGGGACCTAGCAATAGTTTTGGGAGCCTTGCGACTTAATTCACCAAGTGTATCCTGTTCTCCACAAAATGCAATTTCTAATTTGTAACACAAAGTAGAGAGAGAGTCATAGTTACACAACAGTACATGTCACAAACATCACAAGACTAATGGACACCACCATACAACTGTCAAGAAAAGAACAGGTCACATTTATGTCTAAAAAGTGAAAGGAAATGAGTACGTGTGGCAACTGAGGTAACCTGTGACCAGTGAAAAGTAGACAAGAATAGCTAAAGAACTAGGGGGACCAATGAAAAGCTATATAAATTATTACAGAGGGAACTAGGATAAGATACGTATACTTGTGTACTGCCTTTGTATGGCATCATCTTTCACTTTCGAGAAGGATCCTTTTCTAACCTCTTTGGAAAAGTCTATGCTTATGTATGCTTTACTTTATATAAACTGTACCTTCAGTTTTAAATAAACTTTGCTTCTTTTCTACTGGATTGGAGTCCTGACTGCTTTATTCCCAGTTGCCCTGGGAATTGCCCTACTTTCACTTCCACTTGGGCAAACTTGCTAGTTCTCCTGAGTGACCAGATGAGGTCTATGAAAAATCTCAAGGGTCTCAGAGGTCCCTGACAGTTCATTTTCTATAAAGTCATAGAGAGGACCTAAGTATTTGTTTAAAGCATTTTATATGGAAATCTAGCTACTCAACAGGAGAGTGGACACTGATTAAATATAGGAGGTGCTAATAATAATGATTTACCATTACAGAGGCAGGTAAAATCCTTGTTGGTTTCCTGAGGATTTCAGAAATAGAGTCTAGAGAATTTTTTAGTTGATCACTGAAATACTATTTATCTGTTATTGGTGTTGACCACAGGGGTTTACGTCATGGAATTCAACTGCTGGAAATAGATTAACATGAGATGGCAATATTAGAAAGTCCTGTTCTTTTTTGGTCCTTGGGCATTTGAGGGCAGTGGGAGGGACAGACAATTGCTCTTTTTCTCTTTTGCTTCATCTTTCTAGAGGTTGTTTCATCAGCATATTTTTTTAAGTGCCTTGAATGTAGTTAGTTCTTTCCTGCTGAGCTAGTCAAAGTGCTTTACATACATTATCTCTCAATTGTCCTCCCCTAATCTTCAGACTTTGATAAGTGACAAAGGAATATCTTCTTCTTCTTCTTCTTCTTTTTTTTCTTTTTTAACTTAAGGGGTAAACTAGAACTGCTAGATTGAAAATACAGGAGAAGAGCAATTCTCCAAGATGGCATCTAGCTTTGGAATTCCCTTATAAATCAGGAAAAAGAAAAATATCTTATTTCGTATACATTGTTCTACTATCCATCATTACTCTACCCTCCTTTCCCACCTCAATCTGAAAAGGCAATAGTTCTCTTTTTTTCTTGCTATCAGTTGAGATGTGTAATTTTTCTGACTTATGATGAGCAAAAGTTATCTTATGGAAAAATCCATCCATAATTCTCTAGTTTCTTCTCTTTGCAATCAATGGGTGTCATGGAGCAGAATCATCTCAGCCCTCACAACACACACATACACACACACACACGTGCACACACATACATCCTGTCTGCTTTAGAAAGAAATATGGAGTAACTGAGATTTGGGGGTTACATGTTATTTAGTATAATCTTTGCTTATTTTCAGTAATATATCTCATTTTGATAACATTTCAACATATTGCAATAGTAATATTTTGCAACATAAAATATATTTGAAATCATAGACAGTACTAATGAGCAAAATCATATTACCATCAAACAAACAAGTTAATTCATAAATTGCAGAATTATACAGATCAATGAATTAAATATATGTTGCAATAGGGTATTAGTCCAAGTACTTTACTTTATTAAATCATAAATTTTTGTACTAATTTTTCTTAATGTATAAATAATGCATGTAATTTAAAGTAAGCATGAAAGACAAAAGGAAAGAAAGAGAGAGGGAGAGAGAGAAAGAAGGAAAGAAAGAAAATAAATACAGGAAATATATAAAAAAATAATGTATTGTCCAAAATCCATAGATAACCACTGTCATTATTTGTAGGCATTGAATGAGAGGGAACACTTGAAAGGGGGGCATTCGACTGGCAGAAACCTCACAGACCCCCAAGGCTTATACAAAAGGTCTTCATTGGCGGGGGATGCTGCAGAGCAGCATTAAGGAGGAGAGGAGAAGAGAGAGAGAGAGAGAGACACGGGGGAAGAGAGGAGAGAAGAGAAGGTGGAGAGAGGAGGGGAGAGAAACATGAGACACACAGGGAGGGGGAGAGAGAGAAAAGAGAAAGAGCAAAAGACAAGTGCACCTTATATAGGTTCGGTTAGGGGAGGTGACAGGATGGTAGAATAGCCAATAAGGAGTTACTGTTCTGGCGCGAAGAGCCGTTGGGGGTGGGCCATAAGTTTGAAATTGTTAATGGGTAATTGGGACAGGGAGATGAAGTTTTGCAATTATCTAACATTCCTCCCTTTTTAATATGTTAAAAATAGAGGGTTGGCCTTGGGATAGGGGATGTCAAGTTCTCCCTTCTGTAGCTTCTTTCTGCTGAGAGGGGCAAATAGTTTTTAATTGGCCAACTAGAGGGTGATTACAATTTTTTGTTGAAAGTATGTAAGCGGTGGCTGTTTAGAAGTGGTGTTCAGCAAAGTCTTTTGGCCTAGAGTAGAGTGTAGTCCATTCATGAAGAACAGTTTCTAGTTGTAGGTTGGGAGCTGTATTCGGGGTGCAGGTTTGAAGTATCAACTGAGTAGTTACCTGTTGAGACAACTTTGAGAGTTGACTTTGAATAAAATGAGTTATATATGGAGCCATAGTCATTAGTTTAAGGATGATAGTTATAGATGTGAGGAAGGGTAGAAGTGTAACCCAGAGTGGGTTTTGAGTGAACTAAGAGAAGAAAGTTGATGACTCTGATTTATATTGTTTTTTTTTTTTCCAGAGTTTGAGTCTTTCTTGGAGTGATTGGACTTTGTTAGTGATGATTTAAGACTTATTAATAAAGAAAAAACATTAACTTAAAGGGAGAGAGGTTGGAGGGCTTTTTTGGTAGGGAATGTAGGCGTATTAGTGCCAGGGGTAGAAGAGTGATTTAGTTTAAGTGAAGTTTGAGTGAAAGTTTGGTTAAGGTAGATTTTAGGGATTTGTTAGACTTTTTAACTTTCTAGATTGAGGATGGAAAGGCATATGGAAGTGTTATGGGATACTTAAGGCTTTAGTTAAGGTTTGAGAAATGGTGGAGGTGAATTCGGGTCTATTGTTGAACTGTAAAGAATAGGGGATTTTAAAGTGGGGAATAATGTCTTTGAATATGATAGAGGTAATAGTGGTAGCTTTCTTGTTTGTAGTAGGAAAGGCTTCAATTCAACTTGAGAAGGTATATACTAATATTAAGAGGTGTTTATAATGTTTGATTTTTAGGTATGTGTGTGAAATTAAGTTGTCAGTCTGTTTTAGGAAGAAGTTATTTAGTCTGGTAAGTTCGAAAGTGTGGGAGACGAGACTTCGTGGGTTGGAGTGCTGGTAGATTTTATAGGATTATGTAAGTTGATTTAGAAACTTTGAATGTATTTGTGAGAGAGGAAAGAAAGTTTTGAGAAATTGTAGTAAAGACTGAGAGTTGGGATAAAATAACTTGTGGAGATAGATGAGGAGGTCACAAGTGGGAGGTTGATTTGTTTCATTTACTGCAGTAACAATAGGAGTAGAAACAAGTAAGGGGTAAGAGGAGGAGTCAGGAGATGAGTTTTGGAGAGCAGCCATATGTGCTTCATGGTCTTTCTTGTATGTTGGAGAGGTAAGGGAGAAGAGTGTTTAGTGTTTGAAGGCAATTGTTAATGGGTGACAAGTCAGAGGGAGTAGGTAAGAGGGATGTAGAATTTAGTGTGGGTTATGCGTTACAAGATAATGATGGGTTAGATAAGAGAGGGGCTTGAAGATTAAGAATACGGCATGGTGGTAGGGTTTGAAGACTTTTGTAGGTTAAAAGATCAGATAGAGAATGAGGGGATAGGACAGTAGTAGGGGAACCGAAAGTGAGTTTCTTTGATACTTGTATTAGAGTAACTACGGCTCTTAACGCCTTGAGACAAGGGTCCTAACTTTGAACAGTGTGATCTAACTGTTTTGAGAGATAAGCAACTGGAGCATAGGGGGGGCCTAGCTGATGTTTAAGCACACTGAGAGTAAACTCACAGTTTTTTTTGACATATATGAGGAAGTGGCGAGAAAGAACAGAAAGGTGGAGGGCTGGAGCTTCTAATAAAGAATGTTGTAGAGATTTAAAAGAAGTGGAAATGGAGGTTAGGAGAGGTTTATGAGGGTCACCTCAAATAGTATTATATAAAGGAGAAGCTAGGAGAGAAAAGTTGGGAATTCATGCTCTGAGGTATTTAGCTAATCTTAAAAGGAGAGGAGTTCTTGTTTTGTGGTGGGTAGGAGAAAGTTGTGAAGAAAGCTTTTTTTTATCTGTGATAATAGCTTTGAAATCTGGAGATAAAAGGACATTAAGGTGACTTTTTGTTGTAATAATTGAATTTTTGAGGGAGAGACTTAATATTTCCTATCTGTAAGGAAGTTAAGGAGGGATCAGATGTTTGGTTTAGAGTTATGTAAGGTGAGACTATAGAGTAGGAGGTTATCGAAATACTGAACTAAGGTTGAAGGAGAGGGATCATAGGACTGGAGGTCTTGTGATAATGTCTGGTTAAGTAAGTGGGAGCTGTTATGAAATTCCTGGGGGAGTATATTTTAAGTAAGTTGGGAAGAAGTCTGAGAAGTAGGGTCAGTTTATGTGAAGGTAAATAGGTTTTGACAATTAGGGTGTAGTTTAATAAGAATTGGAGAATAGGAGGGAATTGAGGGGGTTTAAGTATCTCAAACCATAGCATTTACATGTTTTGGTGGAATGGGTCAGGGTGATGAGTTTTTGATGGCTTGGGAAAGGACAAGGCAGAGTGAGGTAGAAGGAGATGGGTCAGCATCTATTAATTTAAAATTAAAAGTGAGGGTGGTACTTAATTTGGAAAGCATGCCACATTTCAGAAGGGAAACTGGAAAGGAAGGCAATATTAAAAGGAACGTATAAATGAGAAATTGCCAATTATGTACTGTAAAAAAAAGGAGTTTGATGTGGACGGTGGGAAAAACCTTTTACCCCAACAATAGAGAATGGGCTACAGGGAGGTAGGACCACTGACCTCTTTGACAGCTGATAAATTAGTTTCTGTGTCTAATAGGAAGGCGATCTTCCTACCTGCCACCATCAGGGTTATTTTTGGCTCTGCAGAGATGATCTTCTTTGGGTGAGAGAAGCCAGGGTCTCATCAGTCTTCAGAAGAGGCAAATTTCAATAAGTCTGCTGTAGGTGCCACGGTTGGCTGGCCCTGTGGCCTCTCTGGGCCAAGAGGCAGTCAGCTTTCCAATAGCCCTTTCTTTTGTAGAGAAGGTATTTCCCTGGTGGGGACTTAGGATTGGGCTAATATTGTACCCAGTGGTCTTCTTCACTGCATTTGCAGCATGTTCCAGGTGTTTGGGTTATGAAGCAGCCTTTGGCCCCTGATGATTTAGGCAGGTTAGGAATGATGGCCTTAGTGACATTGTAATGCTTATCTTAAAGGCTATGTTTAAGATCACGGCCTGGGGTGTCAGGGTTCTGTGCTCCAAGCGCTTTAGTTTAAGTTCAATATTGGGGTAACTTTGGTTAAAGAGATAAGTTATAAGAACTTTTTTCCCATCTATTGTTTAGGATTTTAATTAGCATACTTAATTAAAGCCTAAGTAAGGTGTTGGAGGAAAGTTGAAGGATTTTTAGACTTATTTTGTATGACTGTCCGTAATTGATAGCCTTTTCAGCAGAAGCTCTAAGTTTGCAATCTTTACTTCTCTTCCCACATTATTATTATAATTTAATTTAGTTGGGAGTTAAAGACTATGGTGTTACCTGTAGGATGCTCATTGTTTGACATATGAAATTGATTTGCTGCCTCTTTCGCCCTCTCTGGCACTCATCTGCACTCGTCAGAGGTTAGGGTACTAGTTAAAACAATAAAAATATTATGTTAGGTAAGTTGATAGGATATAGTAATAAATTGGAACTTTTGAATAAAATGAGAAGGATTAGAAGTAAAGGAACCTAGTCTAACTTTAAGGTGTGTGTGTTTAGTTATGGGAAAGGAACAAACAGAAATTACATCATTGATTTCAGTTACTTTGTGGAGCAGGAAGGAGAAGGAGTAGGAAGTGAGAGAAAGTTGAAGGTTTTTTTAATTTTGGAAACTGATGGGAATGGGATTGGGTAAGCGGATCAGAGGGAAGTTAAGGATAAGTAGTGGAAGTTACTGTAGAATTATATGGAGGAGCTGGAGGAAGAAGGGGGTAAAGAGGTCTGGAAGTGTTTTGTTGGAGCAGCTGGAAGTAGACTGAGAGATAAGAGGAAGAACTTTGAGGGTCAGTTGGAGGGGAGGAATTAGGAGATGAGTTTAGATTGGTTGCTGGGGAAGTAGGAGGGACAAAGGGTGGAGGCAATTGTGTAGTTGAGGGAGGAGCCGAATATGGCGGGAAGGTTTGAATAGGCTTTGTTTAGTGAGATAGAGAGTAGAAAGAGTTCTTTGTTACAAGAATTTTGGAATTGCCCAAACATAAATTAGGCTTGGTTTTAAGATAGGAGAAGCTCTGAATGTAGCAGAACTCACTCCATTTGCCAAGGCTCTCACAATAGTTATATAAGTTTTGGATTAAACAAAAATTAAATGAATTATAGCTTGGCTAGATACTTTGGTTATTTAGCTTGTAATGTGGCCAAATCTGGGTGGAGAGTTGACCAATCAACAAAACACAGAAACAATAAAACTAACTTGAACTATTTTCAGTTCTCATACAATTAAATATAAAATTAAGTCTTTTCACAATATGGAGTAAACATTTTGAACCATTGCAGTTGGACTCTCACAGCTAGGCACGTATATATCATCTAGGCAAACAGATTTTCAGTAAGAGACATTTCTATGGAAAGAAAAGAAAAATGAAAGTTAATCCCTAGATTATTCTATGAATTAATTTATTTAGAATATGAAGGGCAGTAATTTAGTAATTTGAGAAAATTGGGGGGCAATCCAACATCTTGCTCTGGTTTGTAGTTTGTATGGACAAACTTTTTCCAAATATAAGCTGTTGCAATGATTTTTCTTCAAAGCTAAGTCAACTAACTTCATCCTAAAAAAAGAAAAAAAGGCAATTTTAACTTTTAGTGATTCTAAATCAGAAAAGATGAAAGAAAAAACGAAAATTAATTTAGATACTCAGAGATATTGGAGTAAACTAAAAATTCAGGATTTAGTCTAAATTATAGATACATAAAATCTCAAAAACAATGGACAAGGCTAAAATCTAATAATAGGTACACTACAATTTTCTCCTGAAATGAAATTTTTTCCCTTTTTTCTTTTTTTTTTTCTTTTTTGGAGACAGAGTCTCACTTTGTCACACTTGGTAGAGTGCTGTGACATCATAGCTCACAGAAACCTCAAACTCTTGGGGTAAAGCAATTCTTTTGCCTCAGCTTCCCAAGTAGCTGGGACTACAGTCACCCACCATAACACCTGGCTATTTTTAAAGACAAGATCTGGCTCAGGCTGGTCTCAAACCTGTGAGATCAGGCAATCCACCTGCCTCAGCCTCCCAGAGTGCTAGGATTACAGGCATGAGCCACTGTGCCCAACCTTAATTTTTTTCCCTTTCTATTACCCCTATTTCTACCAAAGATAATCAAAATAAGACTAATTTGTTTGGAAAATATGTTTAGTCAGCAGCCTGTTTACTTGCAAATGAGATTGACCATATAGGTTTTTTAAAGCTAGATTTGCTGGAACTTTTATTTATAAGGAAACTTAGATATTTAAAAATCTCCTCAAAGATTAAGAGCCAAAAGAAGGAATAAGAAGACAACCCAAACCAATAGACTATGCCTGAAATACATGTACAAATTGGGTATTTTCCTCTTTTCTTCAGGTTTCCAAAATATTGTGACTTTCCTGGGCCTGTCAGAAAGCAACATTCTTTATCACAAGATAAGAAATGCGATAAGAAAACCTGTGCAGAAATTTGATAGACAAGCTGCCTTATTTTTTTTTAGTTTTGTTTTGTTTTTGGCTTCATGACAGTCAATCTCAATTTTTCAAAGTAGTCTGATCATACCTGAGAGTATGATATTTCAGTCAAAGTCTTGGTAATACAACCAGTGTTTGCCACTATGTCCTATTATAAAATAAAATAGATTCCTATTGATCTCATGCAAATAACCACATTACCATAAAATAAGAATACTCACGAATAGTTCTTGAATTCTCCAATGATCAGTTAGAAAAACAGAAAAATAGCAAAACAGAAAAATAGCTGGGCATTGTGGCGGGCGCCTGTAGTTAGAAAGGTAAATGTTTCAGTTTATCTCACAAAAGTATATTGTACCAAATTTCTGTGAAGCTATAAATAGCAGAAATTTGGTACAATTAGCAAAGAAATTAGCAATTTTTCTTAAGAGTTTTTTTATATTATATATGTATATATTTTTCTTAAGAAAAATTATATGATATATATATATATATATATATGTATATATATATCAGTAATGTTTAAAAGAAAACTTCATTAAAATAATTTTAATCAGTTGAGTCCCAGGTAATTATTTTTTTTCTTCTTGATGTCAGGGTACCATTTTGAGTTCAGATGTTTTTCACTAATGGTCAACAATATTTACCCAGTCATATGGTAAGATATCAAAGGTATATGAAACTTCATTTTTAGCAGTACTTGTTTTTGTCTTTTCCATAAGTCTTCTTAAAGTTTCATCCTTTACTTCTGCAAAGACCTTTCAGGAAAAAAGAGAATAAAACAATTTTCTATGGACAAAACTTTTAAAGTGGCCATAGTTAAAGAAATAACTGACAGTAACATTTGGTTATTTTTTGTGAACTATAATAGTTAAACACAATAATAATTATAACTGATGACACGTACCAACACATATCAGATTTTAGGCATTTTATAGAATCTTGACATATGCATATGGAAAACACGCCCATACAAATACACTCTGAAGAAGGTTAGACATCACTTCTTTTTTTTTTTTTTTTTTGTAGAGACAGAGTCTCACTTTTTCACCCTCAGTAGAGTGCCATAGCATCACACAGCTCACGGCAACCTCCAACTCCTGGGCTTAGGCGATTTGCTTGCCTCAGCCTCCAGAGTAACTGGGACTACAGGCGCCCGCCACAATGTCCGGCTATTTTTCTGTTTTGCAGTTCGGCTGAGGCTGTGTTTGAACCTGCCACCTTCGGCATATGGGGCCGGCGCCCTGCTTGATGAGCCATAGGCACTGCTTCTTATTTGTCAATGCTTAAAATATCAAATAAATATGATTATTTGATATGCTTTGAGGGTTCTATGAACACCCCAAAGTGAATTTGAGGTCAAAAGGGCCTGATTTTAATTTTGGAGAGTTTATAAAAAATAAAGCATCAGAACACTTGATCTTTTTCTCATTGACTAATAGGACTTCTTTGTATATTCTGGATCTGACCTTCATTACTTATATGTGCATGAAATATTTTCATCCAGTTTGTTGTGAGACTTTTTATTTGCTTAATAATTTATTGGATTAATGGGCAAGTTAATTTTAATATATTCATATTTATTAATTCTTTCTTTTATGGCTTACATTTATTAAGTCTTATCTAAAAGATTATTTTCTTTTTTTTATTGTTGGGGATTCATTTAGGGTATAGGAAACCAGGTTACACTGATTGCATTTGTTAGGTAAAGTCCCTCTAACAATTGTGCCTTGTCCCCAAAAGTTGTGTCACACACTGAAACCCTCACTCCCCCTCCTTCTTTTCTGTGCTAAGTGTCTAAGTCTATTTTCTGCTAATGTAACAGAATATCACAGACTGGTAGTTTATAAATAAAAGAACTTATTTAACTCATGGTCCTGGAGGCTGGGAAGTCAAAGAGTATGGCTTTGGCATCTGTTAAGGTCCTTCTTGCTCCAGCATAATATGACAGACAGTATCACAGAGAGAGAGAGGGCAAATGTGTACATGTCAGTCAGCTTAGATGTTCCCTTCTCTTCTTATACAGTTATCATGAAGGCCCCAGTCTGATGATCTCATCTATTTCTAACTACTTCTGAAAGACCCTGTTTTCAATCAACATATAAATTTAGAAGTTAAGTTTCCAACATGACATTGAGAGGTCACATAACCATAATACCAACGTTTTTAAGATATTCTCCTATTCTATTTGCCATATTTGTGTCTATAATTTAGATATTTACATTTATGCTCTTAAACTTCCTCAAAGAGTACTATTAATAGTGTTCGGTAGAGATCAAAATATCTGATTGTCCTATCAAAATATCCTAAACAATTTTTTCTTCCTTAATATCCAGCAGTGTGACTGGTCATTAATCAATTTCCCTGAAGATATGAGCATTTCCAACTCTGTAGAATTCTTTCTCTATACGTTCTCATTCCGTTTTAATGTTTTTTCCTGGAATCATTATTGTTACTTCACAAAAAGTCCTTATTGACAGTGTTTTGACCATTTGTAATATATTAAATGTATAATTTACTCTTGTACTCTGCTCTTCCATACATATTTTAAAATCAATTTATAATACTAAAATGTCTGTTGGGTTTGTTGCTGGAATTATGTTGTATCTGTAATTTATTTGGGGAAAATTATACCATTTTAATATTGCATCTTACTTTTTATAAGCATTGTATGTGTGTCAAATATCTTCTAATGATATCAAATAAACATATTTAACTTTCTCCATAAGGGTCTTATAAATTATGGATTTTTTAAAGATTCATACTGAATTATAATCAACCTAGTGGTTATATACTATATTAAGTATATTATTTTATTTTTACAGTTTCCAATATACCTATCTTATAGAAATATAATTTATTGTGTACACAAATTTTATATCTAGCAATTTGCTAAATTATCTTCTATTTTTCACAACCAAATATTTTTAGGAATGATAATCAGACCACTTAGAAGAAAAATTTAAAAATCTATGAAAAATGAAGGCAAAAGGAAACAGCTTGAAGCCATGCCAGCATTCCAACTAACACTATTCCAGTGATGGAAAAAACTTACAATATAAAATCCTCATGAATGGATTTTTATAAATCCAGCTTTTGTGTTTTTCACTAGGTCATATCTACTGCAAAGAAATTGTGTTCTGCCTTGTTCAGATACCAGGTACTATTCTTGCTGGAATGATGCTTTGGGGTTTATGATAGATAGAAAAATTAAATCTAACACCTTTACCCCCACCTCTAGCTTGAATTCAAAAGGAACTGCTCTGTGTGATACTCTTCCTGAAGATCCCATTTACAGGACATCAATCATTTTATTTGTATACCACTTTTCACAGCTTTAAAGGTGCTTCACAGAACAAGGAACACTAGTTCTCACCATAGACTGACAAATTATTTGTTCAAAAGGCAAGCTTATCAAGCCTGCACTGCTTACCTTTCTAAGTACAAAGCTGTATTGGCTGAATGTGAAATAAGGGTAGAGTCTGGTGGCCAGGGCATTTGACAAGCAGAAATTGCTATGGAAATTTCTGCATTGCCTTCTGAAAATTACAGGAAGCAAACTTCTGGTTCTCCCTGGGATTGTATGCCCCTACAGGTAAGAAGATATGTCAGGTTCTCCAGCACCCTTCCATAGGTATAAGACTCAACTCCCTGGGCAGGAAATTTTTGTGCAGTAGGAACCACTCTAGTGGTTACACTTGATAAGTGAGTCTCATTGGGTAAGGTAATTGTAAAAAAATTGGACACAAATGACATTTCTTTATTGATAAAATGTGAAGTCATTTTTTGTTTCAACCATTCTTCAACACAAGCCCTCCACTCTAATTAAGTCTATCTTCTTACAGTTTCTGTAGGCACTTCATCTTTCCCCTACTGCACTGTATTATGAACTTTCTTACAGGGTAACACTGACACACTTCCCTAGTCTTTCCTGTAACCATAGTTTGCAGGCATGATATCCTCTCTCTCATCTAAATAATCTGCCTTAAATTTACATTCCTTATAAAATTTTTTCATAATAGTATTTTAGAAAAAAAGTATTTCCATGTTTATATCTGTGCTGTGTATAATATATCTGCATATAGTTAACAGTTTTGACCCAGAGTTATGTGATAGTATGAACTTCTCTTAGAATTCCCCAGGCCAGCTGTTTGATCATAATCATAATAGAATATGTATAGGACACACATAGCATGTACATGTTAAGTTTTTGTGTTATTATTTGTGTGTTGAGTTAGACCATTTCTTTGTTCATATACTTATGAACTTTCTATTAAAGTATGTTAAAAACTTGAAACAGAGGATATATATTTTATTCCTTAATTTCTTCCAGAAACATAATAAAGAACTATAACTATAACAGAATGTACTTAACAATTTTTGAGTGACTGGAAATACTAAGAAGTATGATAATTTTGGTTCATAAACTCTAATTAGCAGAAGAGTGTGGAAATGGAAAATTTGTATATTCTTTATCATACATTACAATTATTTTTGTAAATGATTGCAAATATTAATTATATACAAATACAAATTGATATATACTATCCATATAATTATTTTATAGTAATAAAAAATTAGGCAGTTATACTATAAAAATATTATATATGTAGTATAAATACATATGTTACTCAGAGCTTTTGTCTCTCATAATAATATAAAACTAATTATAGGATTAATTATTTCAATAGCTATTAGGAAGAAAAGAATATGTAATTTATATTTTATTTCAGTGAGTTTGTTCCTAAGGGGGGAAAACTGTTGATTTTCACTAAAGAAACATGTTATGGCCTGAAAAAAAATATTTATAGTGTTTAACTTGGGCAAATTTTTTTTCTCAACAAATTTTTCCATTAACACATACATTTAGAGTCATAAAACAACCTTTAAGCCACATTTTACTAAGCCCTACAGCAGATGAAAATCAAATGCAGATGTGGAATGGGAGCCAAACAGATGCTGAAAATCTCTGTCAATATCCTAAAGGAATCCATTTCCTATCAGAAAGTAACTTAATTTCTGCTATAAAGAATTTGATTATGTATTGTTATACAAAATGTGATTAATGTTTTGTGGTGATTAATCAATTGCAAAATATATAATTATGCCATCTGTATTTTTCCATCTTCTTGTCACTTACAAATTCTGCTGTGGAGTTGGGAGGTGGGCTGTTGTGAACTTGTGGCATTTGGAAAGCTTTAAAGCCACAGGAGACTTGTCTGGGGAGCAGAGCAACTTAAAGGCCTGGTGTTTATTCTAAAGGAAAAGCACTAAAGAATATAAACAAAGAGACTCCCAAAGCCTACTGGTTCCCTACAGAATGAAAGACTGATAAGAGGGCCCTAGCCTCCCAGACACAGCAAGAATTAACTTCCTAGATAAACTGCCATTTGCTGTGCATTCCAGAAAAACAAGTTAAACTTCATTCTGGATAGTGGAAGTAATAGCTTCAGAGCCAGGCAAGGTTTATCATTTATTTCGGAACACAAATAAAGTGAATACTTTTGCATTTCTCTTCCACTACAATTTATGATGTAAAACTGTCATTAAGGTTTTTGCCGCAATGTATATTCACAATATACTAAAAAAATGAAAACTTTTAAAGTTGTATTTACACATGTGTCCCAGGTGGAAAAAGTTTCAATATAGTTGCTTATTAAGTTGAATTCTGCAGAATGCCTAAGATTTTAATATATTATTTTGACTTAGATGATGCCAGATGATGTGTTTTATTGTTTGTTTTTATAATTTGATTATTTGGGGGAGAGCTTTATATAGAAACAGCTTAAAATGAGTTTTGCTTCAAATTCCCAGTAGTTTTTAGTAAGAATGGCATTCTATTTGTGGGCTACATGGTAGCACAAGGAATTGTAGTGGTTTTCTTAAAGTATGCTTCCATAACTTTGGGTAAACATTAGAATCACATGGAAGCTATTTTTTTGAACATATCTGGCCACAGCTGGTATGTTTATATTTTAACTGTTCTGGAGTTGTGTCCTAACACTGGTCTTTTTTATGAGTTTCCAGATAATTTTCATGTAATGTTTATCCAACAGTAATGTCCAACAGGCCAGTGGTTCTACAAATGTGATCTCCAGATCACCAGCATCAGCAGTACCTGAAACTTTTTAAAAATGTAATTTATGAGACTGTACTTCAAATATACTGAATCTGAAAGTGTGTATTGAAGGTCCAGTGATTTGTGATGTAGTAAGCCCAGAGATGACTTCACTGTATACTAATTGTTTCTCATACTTCAGTCTTTATCAGAACTAGAATTTCTGATGTGCTAGGTTTGGGATAGGCTCAAGAATTTGAATTTTTAACTTGCTTCCATGTAATGCTGACAGTGTTCATTCAGGGAATACAGCTTGGGCACTGCTGGGATAAACTGCTGCAGCAAGTATAATCTGATATAAACAATGTGCTTAGAGATGTTTCAATTTTTTAAGTATTACCTTTCTTAATGTAATAGTCACTGTTTTTTTAAAAGATAGGCTTTGTAAACATTTAATTCAAGCCTCATAAGGCAACACTAAACATTCTCTGTCTTGCTTCTAGAACACAAGCTATGTGTGGGTAGGAGCTCTTCTGCTGTGTTCATTCATTACTGAGCTCTCAGAGTGCAGCAAAATTTTCATTTCTATAAATATTTTGTGCAGAGAAAGATAAAATAAAAATGTATTTCTTTTTTGGTGTATAATACACAGAAATTTATTTTTCACAGTTCTAGAGGTTGAAAAGGCCAAGATCATGGCACAGTCATATTTGATGTCTGATGATAGTTCACTTCCTAGTTCATAAACAGCTGTCATTTTGATATGTCATCACATAGTAGAAGGAGAGAGGAATTGCTCTGGGGCTTCTGGGAGACTAATCCCTTCATGAGGAACGTATACTTCGGACCTAATCACCCTCAAAGGCCTTATTTTCAAATACCAAACATTAGTGTGTGTTATGGATTAGAGTTTGATGTATCAATGGGGGTATATTGTCTATGTAATCATATGTGACAAAATGAATGTATCAATGAAGAGTTAGCATTTAACATTTTATAGAAATTTGTCAGATAGTTATGTATGTTTTCATGTAATAGTAAACAAGCTGGGAATTATATTTTGTATATATGGTTTCATTTATATTTTTCACACATTTATTTTTGGGAAAAATAGTGGTACATAATAGATTGTTGGGGTAAATCCTGATCCTTTACCATAGACAGTTTAAAAAGTATAAACAATCTAAATAGCTTAACTAGTTAGAACTTCCTGGCTCAGAATCATAGCCTGAATCAATGACTGATTGAAAGGAATGTTTTCAATAATATGTTAGCAGCTAAAATTTGGAAGAGGATGAGTTAGGATTTGGAGAGGAAGTATTCTGCTGTCCATGGGACTGAACCAGCCTTTCGCTAACATCTGTCTGTCTCTTCTAATCTTGAACACTGTTTACAATAGATTGACTGTGATGAAAGTGCAGTTTGATTGAACTCTTTAGAAATTTAGTCTAGAAAAATTTTTACTATGTTTTCTCAATAAATGTTTTCTTCATTGGTAAGCTGTTTTGAAGCATTGACAACAGGTATTTTAGTTAAGAGATTGAATTCATCCAATTTGGCAACTCACAATAAACAATCTATTGATTAGAATGTTTTGTTCTCAGCCAGTCATCATGAAGCTGGACAAATATTGGTTGGTGCCACCACTACAATGGTGTATATTTAGGTCCAAAATAAGTTTGAAATTTCAAAGTCTCACCTTATGAAAGGGACTGAAATTTTAGGTAAAGTGTCCTGTTTCTTATAATATTTTGTATAAATACCTCTAGTTTCTGTGAACCATGTTTTCTGTGTTGTAACATTCCATTTCATTATGAAAAGGAATTCAACTCAAAGAAAGGAAGAGTATATTCATTTCCATTTAATAGCTAAATATTTAAAAAATGTTATTCCTATCTGTTCATATAATTACAAGCTGCTTTGAAAAAAAACTAACTGCTAATGCTCTGTTATGCTACTTCAACTTTTCAAAGATACCATATCAGGGTAACCAATTAAGGGAACCCATTAAGGAAATATATTGCAATTAAGTTTACATTCAACAGATAGGACTTGTTGGTAGATAAGAGGAATAGTTTAAATGTTGTCTATTTATTTATTTTTACATTTTATCATGTTGATTATCACAGCATGAGGTATTCTTTTAGATTAAAAACATTGTGAAATGTTAAATTTGATAAACGAAAAAGCCAATATGCACAATTAAATAATTATCACTTTCAACCTAGACTCACAAATGAAAATTAATAGGTTAGACGATAGCACATAAACACTTAGGGGGTCCCAGTTATACTCCCTGCCTCTGTGCAGCTCCATTAACTTGAAACCTTGGGTTGTTATTAAGAAATTACAGTCTTCCCTTAGGAAGGGAATAGAGTTATGCTTGTTCATAAGCCTGGGATATAGCTTCCTCATCATGAGGAGAGGCATTCTCTCTTCATCAGTAGAGTAGATCTATATTTTAACACATGACATTTAGTAAATCCACAATCCACCTCCTTTCTTTCAAAGTACATTTTCAAATTATTTTAAAGAGTCTGTCGTGAGATTGCAACTCGAGGCAAAGCCCATGCTTCAAATACATAGCAATGATAGAGAATATAAAAAAGAGTCAATAATAGCAGTGACAACATGGAAAGCACTTTATGCGGCTTTAAAAATCAGATTATACACTTTCATGGACTAGAAATGGAGCAGATGCAGAGAACAGGAAGCAGTTATGGTATCAGGCATACTCCAAGACTATGAATAGTGAATGGTAATAATACTCAGTAATGAATCACCTGCTTGAGGCCAGAGGAAAGTGATTAGAATAATCTACTTTGAAACTGGCTTGAAAAAAATCAGAAACTGAAGTCCCTGGGGAAACTTGTAGACAAAATCAAAGTTATGTAAACAGAAAATTCAGCAAAATCACAGCTGGTTGGATAAAGAGAAGTATTAAATCTCTGATAGTTTAACAAGAAGGAGGTCTGAACCACAAGTAAAAGGACCAAGGCCTTTGAGGAGGGTGAGTAAAAGTGAAACTCATAATCAAAAGACAAGTAAGAAAAGGTGGTTTAAGCGAGAGAAAGAAATAAACGACAAATGCACACGTAGGAACTTTCCACTAAAATTAGCAATTAATCCCAAATTGCAAAAGAAATGATAAAAATAATATATGTTATCTATTGCACAGTATATATTATGCTATATATATATATATATGTTACTGAATATAATAACATTTTTTTTGTTTTTTTTACATGTATTTTATTATTCTTCATTACATTATTTCCCCCCCACAAATAACATTTGTTTTAATGCAATTTCCTAGAAAAAAGAATTTATTCAACAGAGATTAAATCTATGTAGAAATCTTAAAATTAATGTAAAATAGTAAATTTGAATACAATTAAATTTAAACTTCTTTATAAAAGGGCATAATAAACAATGATAAAGGATAAGAAATGGCAGGAAAATATTTATAATGCATCTATATGACAAATGATTATTCTCTGGTGTATATTACAACCTCAGCAAGTCAGTAAGGAGGAAAGCAATAACTCAAATGTTATGAACACATGACATATCAAAGGAAAAAAGTTTAGTAAAGATATGAAAAGACGTACAACCTAAATGCTACCAGGAAAATAAAAATTAAAACAAAAAATATTTCACCTGGGTCTGACTGGTAAAATGTGAAATGTCTGCAAATACCAAGTGTTAGACATATTGTCCCCTTTAGTAGCCTAATACAAAATTAACAGGTAATATTTCCTTCCTATACACGTACTTCAAAAATCCAACTGTATAATATGATGTGTCATAATGTATAATATCATAATTAAAATTTTAAAGGAGAAATAAAGGAAAGTAATTCATAATAGTTATATAGTTTAACACATAAATACTTTGGCATGACAGCATAATGCCAGGCATTTGCCTCTATATCACCACGAAAGGGGCAGCAATTAATACAAATCCTGGCATTTTCGGTAGGCAATTCAATATCTATGGGCATCACTGTCATCAGTGATGTACTTTACAAAATTGTGGCCAATATTTTCTATAGATTTGTACAACTCACCACACACAGAAAAATGTATCTTTCTATAATTGCTACAGTGGTTACAATCATTAAACATTCAACATAGGTGAAAACCAAACAAAAATACTTTGGGTGTATATGAAGTGAATTTCCATTATAGCTCTTGTAATTACACACAGGATCTTTCCCCTAGATCTTCTTGGATGTCCAATTATAACTTCAAAATTTCGGTGAGTAAAACAAAGAAATTCTTATGAGGAGATTGTCATGTGCCTTGTTAGTCATCTCACATCCCTGCTCTCTACCACTTTAATGCTGGTAGTGATTTCTAATCATTATGACAACCCAGAACATACCCAGAAATTTCCAAATGCCTTTTAGACTGTGATGGCATACTCTGTGAGAAGCACTGACATAGAGGAAAAGGGATTTTTATAGGACACTGACTGTGATATAAATCAGTGCAACTTAGAGGTTGGTATGTTAATTTAAAATACATTTACAGATGTTATTATCTAAAACCAAACAACTTCATTTATAAGTATACCCTCTGTACAAACTCTACCTCATGGCTTGGGAAAGAATGCATGTGAGTGATGATTGCAGCATAAGGAAAAGCAAAAAACATCTAAATGTCTGTAAAGGAGAGAAAGGATAATCAGTGAAATAGTCTTGTAATGGAATATCTGATAAATATACAGATGTCTATTAACTAGAGCTACCTATATCAAAATGGATAAAGTTTTAAAATAATACTGAGAAAAAATATGAAGTCAATATTGCATTGTTAAAGAGATATAATATACGATAAACAAATAATGGGAGAGACACTTTTTGTGGCAGCTTTTTCCTTGAGCTAGGAAGACAGGGAGGGAAATCTCATAGGTTACTTTCCTGAGCAGAAGGTTCAAAGTCCATATATATCAAAATGTTTATATTATTATCCTGGTATGTATAGATTTTATGTATTATTTTCTATAATTATATAATGTTATTTTTTAAAAACTGCATATTGTTTTAGGTAATGACGATCCGTAGTGTCAGGACATGGGGATATGTTGGCAACAGAAGAAAAAAGTCCCTTTCTTCATAATTCTTTAATTCAATATTTGAAATGTGACCATACACATTAATTCTTCTTACAGGTCTATTTAGAATAGATAGTCTACATTTTTCCTATGTTATCTGAAATCCACATAATTTGACTAATAACAATAAATGCATCACTTCTTCAAGAAGAACTTATGCTTCTTTTCTTTTTCTGCCTTTATTTTATTGTCATTAATTAAAAAGATACAGCAAGAAATTGCAAACAGGATACTATTTAAAGCTATGCCAATGTAGTTGAAAATTCTTCCAGTTTAAGTTTTATTTTGGGGTGTTTCTTTTCTTTTCTTTTCTTCAGACTTATTGATATCTAATTGACAAATAACAATTGTATGTATTTAGATGTATAATGTGATGTGGTTATAAACTAATGCGTTGTGAAATGATTGCCGTAATCAGACTAATTAACATGTTCATTACATACACTTTTTTGTGTTTGTAATGAGAACATTTGGAATCTACTCTCCTATAAAATTTCAAGGATACAATGTCGTGTTATTAGATACAGTCATATCTCCAGAATTTACTCATCTGGCATAACTAAAACTTTATACCTTTTGGCCAGTATCTCTCTAGTCCCAGTTCTACCCCTCAGTACCTGGTACCCATCATTCTCCTGTTTGCCTCTGCAAGTTCACTTTTTTCAGATTCCACATATAAGTGAGATCACACGGTGTTTGTCTCTGTATGCCTAAATTGTTTCCCTTAACATGACCTCCTCCAGGTTAATTCATGCTATATTAAATCACAGGATTTCCTTCTTTTTCAAGGATGAATGACATTCCAGTGCATGTGTGTTTGTCTGTGATCTTTTTAAATCCATTTATCTGTTAATGGGCCCTTTGGTTGATTCATTAACTTGCTGATGTGAATCTTGTTGCAATAAATACTGAAATGAACATACCTCTTTAAGACAGAGATACTGATTTTAATTCCTTTGGATGTGTACCCAAAAGTGAGATTACTGGATTATATTTTTCATTTTATCTTATATTCCATAATCTCTGTATCAAATTATATTCCAACCAACCTTATGCTACAGTCCTTTCTACTTAACATTCTTATGTTTGTTTTTTTTTTTTAATGAAGCAGTCATTCTAATTAGCACAAAATGATATCTCACTATGGTTTTGGTCTGCATTTCCCTAATGGTTAGTAATGTTGGGTCTTCGGTCTTCTTTTCATATATTATTTGCCACGTATATGTCTTCTTTGGAGAAATGGTTATTGACCTTTAGATAATTGCAGGCTAGTAGAAACTTCACAGCAAACAACATAAATGTCATCAATCATAGACCTCTCAAACACAAAGCACTGTGCAACATGTTGCAATCAGAATAAAAGGAGGTATAAGACAATGATGTAGCATCTAAGTAATAAAAAAGACAAAGATTTATTTCTGTTACTTCACTTGTAACTGAATTAAGTCAACTAAAATTTAAATTATTTGTACTATTTCCCCCCCAAGAAACACTAAAGATATTAATAGACTAGGTATTTACCCTGTAGGCACATGGTAAACTACCAAGTCAAAATCTGCAACTCAGAATAAGTCACTTCAGAAGTATTTCTTCAAAACAATACCAAAATAGTTCCTACTGTTGCCTAGGCATATTTATCACAGGTATTCAATTTGATACAGTAAATAGATAATTTGGATTTGTCACATGAGGGCATCATGCCCCATTCACCTGGAAAGTCAGTTTTCATCAGTAGCATCAGGTGCTGTTTTAGAGTCAAAGGATTATCTATCAGGGTGACAATTCAGAGATTAGCTTTATTCGTGAAAAGTACCAGTTTCTATTATTGCCCAATTATGCAATTGGTTTGTCTAAAACTTTATTATTTACTTTTTTTTAGAAAGAGAGTCTCATTGTATCACCCTCGGTAGAGTGCCGTGGCATCACAAGTCACAGCAACCTCCAACTCCTGAGCTTAGGCAATTCTCTTGCCTCAGCCTCCCAAGTAGCTGGGACTACAGGTGCCCACCACAACACCCGACTATTTTTTGTTGCAATTTGGCCGTGGCCGGGTTCAAATCCCCCACCCCCAGTATATGGGGCCAGTACCCTACTCACTGAGGCACAGGCGCTGCCCTGAAACTTTATTTTAAAAAACTTTCAGGTAGACTCTGTTCTGATATGAATATAAACTTTGCTAACTCCAAATTTACCACTTTCAAATTATTGGGTAGGATTCTTTGAATAGAGTCATTTGTGATTGCCATTTGTTTTCTTCCCATCCTATACAACAATACTAAGCCTCAATTCCTATCCCTAGTATTCTGTAGTTAGTCATTAATTCATTTATTTGATTAATCAATCATTCAATGTATGTTTATTGATTCTACCATGTGTCATTATAGGTGCTGAAGACAGAGCAGTAAGAAAACACACAAAATTATCTGCCCACACAAGACTATTCTAAAGGAGATATAGACAATAAACTAAAGAAAAAAATATATGCATATATGCAGATAAACTCGTATATTGTATATATGCCTTACATGTGTATACACACACATACACACACTACTTATACATTAATATCTGTCTGTCTCTCTATTGAATATAGCCATCAAATTATGCCAGATCATGTAAAGTGTTAGGTAGAAAATAAAACATGGATGAGTAATAGGATGTTTGTGTGTGGAGTATGTAGGATAATGATGTTGGGAGGCAGTTTGCAATTTTAGGTAGGATGATCAGAAAAGACTTTCTGAGTAGGTTGATATTTCAGTGAAGATATAAAGAAAGTGAGCCGAATAGAACCTTCTCTAAAGAATACAGATGAATGGCTAACAAACATTGAAAAAATGCTTATCATCACTAATTATCAGAGAAATGCAAATCAGAACCACCCCAAGTTATCACCTAACCCTGGTGAGAAAGACCCACACCACAAAGCCTCAAAACTGCAGATGCTGGAGTGGATGTGGAGATAAGGGAACACTTTTACACTGCTGGTGGGACTGCAAACTAATACAATCTTTTTGGAAAGAAGGATGGAGAACCCTTAAAGAACTCAAACTAGACCTCCCATTTGATCCCATTACTAGGCATCTACCCAGAAAGAAAAAAATCCTTTCCTCATAAAGACACTTGCACTAGACTGTTTATTGCAGCTCAATTTATAATCACCAAAATGTGGAAACAGCCTGAATGCCCGGCAACCCAGGAATGGATTAACAAGCTGTGGTATATGTATACCATGGAATACTATTCAGCTATTAAAAAAGATGGAGACTTTACATATTTTGTATTAACCTGGTTGAAGTTGAAACACAGTCTTCTTAGTAAAGCATCACAAGAATTGAGAAGCAAGAATCCTATGTACTCAATTCTGATATGAGGACAATCGATTTTAGTACATGGTGGAGGGGAAGGAGGGGAATGGGTGAATGGAGAGAAGAAAGGAGAGAGGGGAGTGAGGGTCACAGTGTGTGCTACACTTCTTGGGGGCAGATAATTATAAGAGATATTTTACTTAACAAATGCAGGATGTGTAACCTGGTTCTTCATACCT
>CAUYRH010047166.1:0-14214 GCA_963574655.1 Perodicticus potto
CTACAGGTGCCCGCCACAACGCCCGGCCGTTTTTTGGTTGCAGCCATCATTGTTGTTTGGCGGGCCCAGGCTGGATTCGAACCCGCCAGCTCAGGTGTACGTGGCTGGCGCCTTAGCCCGTTGAGCCACAGGCGCCGAGCCAGAAGTTAGGTTCTTAGGACCACTATTCCTCAAAAGAAGTTAGGTTCTATTCGACAGTACCCACAACTCCCATGATTACACCCTTACTGAACTCATCAAAGCATTCTCAAAGGCTCCTTTGTGGGTGGTTGGCATATTTCTAGAATAATAAATAAGTGCATTATTGGAGGATTAGGAAAGAAGAAAGCTATATAATTATAGACTGCCCTTCATTATCTAATTTTTAATTTTAGGAATTCCTCAAAATGAATCAGTTGCCTGTATTCTAAAAATACCTTATTGAGCCAGGCATTGTGGCTGGTGCCTATAGTCTCAGCTACTCAGGAAGCTGAGAATCACTTAAGCACAAGAGTTTGAGGTTGCTGTGAGATATGATGCCACAGCACCCTACCCAGGGCGACAGAGTATGAATCTGCCTCAAAAATAAATTAATAAATAAAAAAATCTTATTAAGAATAATTACAGCTAACTTCAACTTATCTCTGTATGTCACAATAAAAAAGGAACTTTTCAGATCTATCTGAATTCTAGGAGAATTATTCTTAAAGTATTCCAGGTATCATTTGAAACCTGCCTTGAAAGAGGATGTCATTTTGAAGACAAGGTCAAGTAGAAGGAATTCTAACAGATTAATTTTTAGAACACCAGTATGTATTTAATTGGCACTAAAACTAGGGTTATTTATTTAAGGGTTCCATAATTTCAGATCATTCAGGATAATGATTGTTCATGGTGTTTGGGGCATGTTGAAAACTGTAATATACTTCATTTGTAATTCATGAAATTCTAATGGAGAGGTAGCTGTATCATAGAAAAAACAAAGCTACATTTTGAAAATGTGATGAATTTACAAATTTGAACAATGTCTTAACTAAAATAAAACATTCAATAAATCATTATGTCGTTTCATAATACTTTTGGCTATGGAAATAGTTAAAAGAAAAATTTTATTTTGTTTGTTACAGAATTCCGTAGTACTCAGCACACAGTTGAATACGTTGGGACAGCACCCTACAATATATACAATTTTGAAGAGAAAAACTTATGTTCCAAAAGGATTGACTGAGGGGTATTTAATTTTTTAATTTCAAATATAAAGTTCATATTTAAAATTCTAAACCAATAGCAACTTAAAAGAGAATGAAAACTTTATGTAATTTTAGGAATATATCTTATATGTAATTTCTAAGTGCCTTCTTTTATGAAATACAAAAAAAGTGATAATCAGAATTTATTACCAACTCAGAAAATGCCAATCAGATTGTTGGATTATATTTCTACAATTCGTATTAATACATAACCCTCAGTCTAAGACCCTCATTCAGGTTGGTGGAAATCCTGGAAATGTATCAAAATGTTTCCTGTTGGTTCATAAAAGTGAGCCACAGTGGTGTGATGGATGTCTTAACCGCCAGTGCACATACACACACACTCACAACCACACACCCTACAAATTCTACCTGAGAAGTTATTACTATTAAACCTGGTAGGTTATCATAAGGTTTGGTCAACTTTTCTTAATCTGTTGAGCAGCAAGGGACGGGGCAAGATGCTTACAACTAAAGAGAAAGTTCTTATGTTCAGTGACCTTCCAGTTAGTGAGAGAAAATGATGTCCTCTCCAGGGTTGGTTCCCATCTTGAGCTCTCAGCAGCTGGAATTGGTTCTACTCACCTGCAACACTGAACTTGAATAACTGAGGTGAAAAATGAATGAATGAATACAAATTATTATAAAATAAAATTTGTAAAGTATGCAATAATCATACAACTGCATAACAATAAACAAAGCACTCAGGAACCACAATATTTGTGATTATTTTAGAACTTCATGGTGCTAGGAGATAACCATTAAATGTTTTGCTTTACAAACATTTATTTCTTGATTTAACCCACCACCACTATGATCACCATCTCTTGCTGATTCACCAAAAATTGGGTAAATAATTTTTGTTTAAATTTCATGCTTATTACTAGTCTATTCAAAATATCTAATTCTTTCTGGTTGAATTTAGGGAGGTGATGTAATTCCAGGTATTGGTCCATATCCTCCACATTTTTAAGTTTCTGGGCATACAGTTTTTTAATCAGTGATGATCTTTAGCATCTCTCTGGAATCTGTTGTTATTTCCCCTTTTGTTTCCAATTAAAGTTATTAGAGATCTTATGTTTCTGTTTCTAGTTAACCTGGGTAAGGGTTTATTGATTTTATTAATCTTTTCAAAGAACCAATATTTGTTTTGCTGATCTTCTATATGTTTCTTATGTTCTCAATTTCACTAAATTCTGATCTCATTTAGGTTATTTCTTCTGCTAGATTTTGGATCAGATTCCTCTTCCATTTCCAGATCCTTGAGGTGGTTCATCAGGTTGTTGACTTGAGTCAGTCTAGCTCACAGCAACCTCAAACTCCTGGGTTCACACAATCCTCCGGCTTCAGCCTCCTGAATAGTAATCCTCCTGCCTCTGCCTCCTGAATAGTTGTGACTACAGACACACACCATCATGCCCAGCTAATTTTTCTAATTTTAGTAGAGACAAGGTCTCACTCTTGCTCAGGCTGGTCTCAAACTTTTGACCTCAAGCAGTCCTTCCACCTTGACTTCCTAGAGTGCTAAGATTACAGGCATGATCCACCACAGCCAGCCAGGAATGGCTATTTTTATATCCAATAAAACAGACTTTAAATCAAGAACAGTAAAAAAAAAAAAAAAAAAAAGACAAAGGTCACTGTAGAATGATAAAGAGATGAATTCAACACAAAAATTTTATGATCCTAAATATATATGCACCTAACACAGGAATTTCCAGATTTATAAAACAAACATTACTAGAATAAGAAAAGGGACAATACAATAATTCTGAGAGACTTCAACACTCCACTGGCAGCACTAGACTGATCATTGAGGCAAGAAATCAAGAAAGAAACTTTGGAATTAAACTGCACCTAACAGACAAGCATATTTTTTCTCTTTTTTAATTGCCCTGGCTAAAATCTCTCTAGTAGAAATATTGAATAGAAATTGTGAAAGTATTAAATAGATATTCTTGTCTTGTTCCTAATGTTAGAGGGAAAATATTCAGTAACCATTAAGTGTGATATTACTTGTAGGCTTTTCATAGCTCTCTTTATTAGGTTGAGGAGGTCCTCTTTTATCTCTAATTTTTTGAGTGTTTTTACCATAAAGGGGTGTGGGTATTTCAAATATTTTTCTGAATCTGTTGTAATGATCTTATGGGTTTTTCCCTTTACATCAATTGATTTTGGATGTTGAATCAATGTTGCATTCCTGGCATAAATTCCTCTTGGTCTTGTCCTTTTTATATGTTTCTGCTTTCAATTTGCTGGTATTTTAGTAAGCATTTTTATATCTATATTCATAAAAGATATCACTCTGTAGTTTTTCTACTCTTGTGATACTTTATCTGATTTTAGTGCTAGAGTAATGCTGGCCTTATAGAATGAGATGGACATGTTGCCCAAAACCCATCTGGGTCTGGGGTTTCTTTGTGGGGAGTTTTAAAAGAATTATTACTGATTAAATTTATTTATTTATTATAAGTCTATTCAAACCATCTATTTCATCTTGAGCCAATTTGAATATTTTTTGTTATGCTAGGAATTTTCTCATTTCATCTAAGTTATCTAATTCTTTGGTATATAATTGTTCATAGTGTACCCTTCTTATATATAACAATGAATACAATTATTTTTATTTCTGTAATATTGGTAGTATTTTCTCTTTCTTTTCTGATTTGAGTAATTTGAATCTTCTCTCTTTTTTAGTCAGTCAAGCTAAAACTTCATCAATTTTGCTGATATTTTATAAGAAACAACTTTAGTTTTCATTGCTTTTTACTATTTTTATTCTATATTTTATTAATTTCTCTTCCAATTCTTATTATTCCTTTCCTTCTATTTGCTATAGTTTAAATTGTCAAAAAAATATAGTGAAAAAATCATTAATGGAATTAAAATGTAATACTGGAAAACATTCACTTAGTGCCAAAGAAAACAGTAAAGGATGAATAGAGGAACAAAAACAGAAGTAAAAAATCTAGAAAACAAAATGTCAAATGGCAGAACTAAATCCAGCTATATCAGTAATAACAGTAAATGTAAGTGAACTGAACAGTTCATTCAAATGATAGAGGTCTTCATTTTTATTCATCGCAAAGTATTTTCTGTTTTCTCCTGTGATTTCTTCTTTGGCCATTGGTTATTTGAAAGTGTGTTAATCATTTTCAGATAAACATGAATTTCTAATTTTTTATGGATTTTTAATTTCGTTTCTTTATGGTCAGAGAAAATACTTTGTAGATTTTCAGTCCTTTGAAATTTATTGAGATTTATGGTCTAATATATCATCTTTCCTACAGAGTTTCCATATACACTTGTGAAGATCTTGTATATATGCTGCTGTTGTTGTGTGGCATGCTCTTTAGATGTCTCTTGGTTCTAGCTGGTTTATACCATTGCTCAAATCTTCTGTTTCCTTTTAGATCTTCTGCTAGTTGTTCTATCCATTTTTGAAAATGGGGCATTAAATCTGCAACTATTACTGTTGAATTGTCTATTTCTACCTACATTCTATCATTTTTGCTTCATGGATTTTGAGTCTCTGTTATTAAACTAATATATGTATATAATTGCTATGCTTTATTGATGGACAGACCTTTCTTATCTTTGTTATCATGAAAGATTCCATTTTATTTTTGTAACTTTTTATTTTAAGGTTCATTTTGTCTCATGTTAGTGTAGCCATTCCATGTCATTGCATGATATATCATTTTCAGTTCTTTACTTTCATCCTATTTTTATTTATGAATATAAAATATATCTTCTATAGGCAGTACACAGTTGGATCTTCTTGTTATAAATCCATTAAAACAACCTCTGCCATTTGAATGAACTGTTTAGTTCACTTACATTTAATGTTATTACTGATACAGTTGGATTTAGTTCTGCCATTTGACGTTTTGTTTTCTACATTTTTTACTTCTGTTTTTGTTCCTCTGTTCATCCTTTACTGTTTTCTTTGGCACTAAGTGAATGTTTTCCAGTGTTACATTTTAATTCCATTAATGATTTTTTTCACTATATTTTTTGAGATATTTTCTTAATTGATTTTCTAGAACTTACCCTATACATACTAGCAAAAACTACTTTAGGAGCAGTGCCTGTGGCACCAGCCCCATATACCAGAGGTGGAGGGTTCAAACCCAGCCTAGGCTGAACTGCAAAACAGAAAAATAGCTGGGCATTGAGGTGGTTGCCTGTGGTCCCAGCTACTGGGAGGCTGAGTCTGGAGAATCGCCTATGCCTAGGAGTTGGAGGTTGCTGTGAGCTGTGTGATGCCACGGCCCTCTACCAAAGGCAATAAAGTGAGACTCTGTCTCTACAAAAAAAAAAAAAACTACTTTGGATATTTACTAATTTGATTTCAGAGAGATATAGGAATCTTACTCCTATATAGCTCTATATCTTTCCCCCTATTTTGGTAAAATTTTCACGACCATTACATTTATAGGTGCTATAAACCAAATAGCACATTTTTATTTCTTTTTAATTATTATAAGTACATGATAGTTGTATATATTTATAGCATGCATGTGATGTTTTGGTACAGGCACACACAATTTATATTAATCAAATCAGGGTAAGGTACCAGCTGCTGGTAACCATCATTCTACTGTCTCAGTAAGGTCAATTATTTTTAACACTTAGCTCCCACTTATGCAAGATTTTTCTTACTGTGCTCAGCTTATTTCACTTACTGTAATGTTCTCCAGGTTCATCCATGTTGTTGCAAATGGCAAGATTTCATTCTTTTTTATGGAACAAGGACAAATTTCGTGGGTAAAGCCACACAAAGTCCATTAGAACTGCCTGTAACTTAGTAAGTAGTAAATCAAAAGTAATATTGCATTCCTGGAGGGATTGCAAAGACTAGTGCCACCATCAAGGACTTGGAAGAGGCAGGGATGATGATTCCTATCACATCCCATTCAACTTTTCTCTTTGGCCTATGCAGAAGACAGATGGATATTGGAGAATGACAATGGATTGTCATATGTTTAACCAGGTGGTGACTCCAGTTGCAGTTGCTGTACCAGATGTGTTTCATTGCTTTAGCAAATTAACATAACCTCTGTGACATTGTATGTGTATACAGCTATTTTTCTGGCAAATGAGTTTTTTCTCCATCCTTGTCAATGAGGACTTTCAGAAGCAGTTTTCTTTCAGTAGGCAAGGCCAGCAATACCTATGTCTTACCTCAGGGATGTATCAACTCTGTAGCTCTTAATCCTAATTTGGTTTCCAGGAATCTGAGATCTTGATCACTTTTCTCTTCCACAAGATATCACACTGGTTCATTACATTGATGACATTATGCTGATTGGATCTAGTGAGCAAGAAGTAACAGTGATCTTAGACTTACGGGTAAGACATTAGCATGCCACAGACTGAGAAATAAAACCAAGTAAAATTAGGGGCTTTCCACCTAAGTAAAATTTCTAGTGGTCCCATGGTATAAGATATATTAAGATATCTATCTAAAGTAAAAATTAAGTTGTTGCATCTGGCTCATCTTACAACCAAGAAAGAGGTATAATGATGCCTAATGATGCCTAGTGAGCCTCTTTGGATTTGGGAGGTAACATAAAGCAAACCTCTCATAATCTCTTTGCTTATAGTATATACATGTATTCTATTTTATTCTATTGATTTTGTATCTCTAGAGAACTCTGGATAATATGAATAGCATGTGCACAAAATAACAGAAGACGTATACTAAAATGCTATAAAGTGGAAAGGAAGTACATAAAAGTGTACTTAATTTGAAAGTGTATAGTCACAATTTAAAAAACTAAAATTTGAAAACAAAATTACAGATAACAGAAAATTGAAAAAGAACAGTATTCCCTGGGTAGTTCTTGGGTGCTGAGTTCTATCAAATGTCCATTCAAATGAAATAGTCATAAATACCTAGTTGTAATGCGACTACATATTTGAGATTATCATCTAACCAGTGGAAAATGCAACAAAATGGTACTGGTGATTTAAGAAATTGCATTTATAACCAATATTAAAACTAGGTGATGTGGTTTAATTACAGCAGAAATTGCACTGAGTTTCCTAATGGTAGAGTTTAGGGAATAAGAGATTTGGTAGCAGTTTTACAACTGCTTCAACATAAGAGTCCCTTGACCTAGCAAGACTTAGGTCAAGTGTGAGGATTCTGAGTGGAAAGAATGCCATCATCACCACTCCAAGTATGTATTCCTTGAGAAAATGGGAGGCTCAAAAACTGAACATACTTCAGCGTGATATCTCCTGGATTGCTCTGCTCAGAAACTCTCAACAGAAATTTTTATTACTCTTAAGATGTATGTGTCAGAGTGGTTTTTTTTTTTTTTTTACAAATTACTCTGTGTTTTCACCTTAAAAGATATACTCAGCTCTGTCAAATTTTAGACTGACAAAGAAAATAATGGAAGATCCTAAAACTTATAGAAAGACAACCCATTTAATAATATAAGAAATTAATATGGCATTTGACTTTCTCATTATTGATTCTGAAGAAAAATGCCTTCTCCCTAACCCACTATTCTCAGGTGTGTAAAATCAAGATATTTTCAGATATTTAGCTTCTCAAAAAAGTTATATTTAGATACCCTTCACAGGAAGGTACTGAAGAATCTGCTTTAGCAAAACAAGAAAGATCAAAGCATGAATGTGGTAAATGGTCCTTTAGACCCAGTGAGTAATGAAGGGAAATCCCAGGAAAAAGTACTAGATTATCCCTACTTTTAACACATGGAAAATATTGGAAACACTATTTTAACTACTTATTAGAAGACCTAGAAAACAATTTTTTAATGAGATAATTATTAACTCCAGGAAAATTTTTTAAAAGAAAATATAATTATGATAGAACTGGCCCAATAATAAGCAATATTTACATAAGAGTAATAATATAAACATTCCATTTATTTAACTAAAAAGTTAATATAGTTAGAGAGATGGGAAAAATGTATAAGTAGGCATGATACATGAGAGATACATCTTCATCTGCCATGTAAGAAAGCAGTAGATACTGTACAAAAATTTTAGATTAAGAAAGAGCAATAGAGTGGATCAAGATGGCAGACTAGAAGGATTATTCAGCTGAGCTCTCCTAAAATGTCTGAGGAAAAAGAGAGCCCAACATCACCTGGTGCAGACACCTTCATAGCTCAGGGAACACAGCAAGGAGATGGTGAGCTGGATACAGCATATGATCCTGAGTAGTGTAAATCTGATGAATTAGGCAAGTGATTGTGACTGGCTAGGATCAGCTGCCCCATCACAGAGGCCTGGGATGGGAGGAAGCCTTACCAGAGTTTTAAATAGTTGGAGGAAGCTTCACATTGAGTGAAAAGCTTAGATGCGTGGGCAGACTTGAACAGCAGCCAGATTTGAATGCTGGATGGAGTGGACTTGAATAGGCTTGGTGGCTGACAAGGCGGCCATACTGAGAATATCTCAGAGGTCAGGGGGCTGCCATTGGGGGAAGGTTGTGAGAAGGTCTTAACTGGGGCCTAAAGCACTTGTGTCCATTCATGGGACAGGCTTAGGGATTCCTGCGTCCCATAGGAACTGGTGTCAGGGAGCACTGTAAGACTTGCCCCTAAAGGATTCTTATGAACTTTAAGATCCCAAATCCACATGGTCTGAATGCTCAGGAAACAATCAGGCAATCACCGAAGGCAACTAAGTTTGGATTAAGGACCACAGAGGTTGCTGGCTATATTCTTTGTCTCCTAAAAAAAAAATCACAGCACCACTTGGTGTCCTGGCAACATATTACAACATACTGTGATCAACAGGAAGGACTTCTGTTTGAAGCAAAAAGGACAGTAAGAATGAAAGTGGAAGACAAGGAGATTAACAAGAAGAAAGAACACATGATAAGGAACCAACAGAAAAATTCAGGCAACATGAGATACCAAAATAGAGGAACTGCTCCAAGGACCATGAGGCAGCTACTGCAGAAGATTCCACATATAAAGAATTAATGGACTTAACAGAAAGGGAATTTGAAATATGGATGATAAAAACAATAAAAAGAATGGATGAGAAAATGGTAAAACAGCCAAAAGTCACAAGAAATATGTAGAATATAGAAAGGATATGGTAGAGCTGAGGGAAATGAAGGAGACAATCAAGGAATGTAAAGAGGCAGTTGAAAGTATTAAAGATAGGTTAGCTCAGGGAGAAGAAAAAGAACCTCAGATCTAGAGGATAAAGTTTTCAAGTTAACCTAGGTAGTTAAATAGGCAGAAAAGAAGAGAGAGAAAGTGGAACAGGTGCTTAGAGAAATGAGACTCCATGAAGCCTTCAAATATACGAATAATAGGGATTTCTTAAGGGGAAGAAGATTATCCCAAAGGAATGGAAGCCCTACTGGAGACCATCATAAAGTAAAACTTCTCAAATTTTACTAAAGTCACCAACACACTCCTTTCAGGTGGATATCAAACCCTGGTCATCTCAACTCAAACAGAACCTTTCCAAGACACACTGTAATGAACCTGTCCAAAGTTAAGATGAAAGAAAAAATACTTCAAGCAGCCAGGAGTAAGCTCCAAATGACCTACAGTGGCAGAGCCATTAGAATGACAGCAGACTTTTCAACTGAAATCTTACAAGCCAGAAGAGCATGGTCATCCACCTTAAACATTCTTAAACAAAACAATTTTCATCCTGGAATTCTGTATCCTATTAAACTAGTCTTTAAAACTGATGTGGAAATCAAATCTTTTGCGCATATAGAAGCACTGAGGAAGTTTGCCATAATAAGATCAGCTCTACAGGAAGTACTTAGACCTCTTCTCAACAATGACCACCACAATGGGCCACCAGCAAAGTAAACACCCAGAAGCTAAAGGTCAAAACTTAGCTTCCACAATGGGTTAAAGGATAAAACTGCACAACGATCTTTTACAAAATAAGATGAATAGTACTTCACCACACTTATCAATTCTCTCAGTAAATGTCAATGGACTGAACTCAACACTGAAGAGGCACAGGCTAGCTAATTGGATAAAAAAAACATAAGCCATCCATATGCTGTCTCCAGCAGACACACCTAGCCTTGAAGGACAAATTAAGACTCAGGGTGAAGGGATGAAAAGCAGTATTTCAAACAAATGGAGAGCAGAAGAAAGAAGGGGTTACAATCTTGTTTCCAGATGCAAGCAGATGTAATGCAACTACAGTTAAGAAAAACAAAGATGTACACTTTATACTAGTCAAAGGAACACCCAGTCAACAAGAAGATATTTCAATTTTAAATATTTTGCACCCAACTTAAATGCTCCTAGATTAAAGAAACAGACCTTGATGGCTCTGAGCAATATGATATCCAATCTAATAGTCTCTATCCATCATAATAGTCGGGGATTTTAACACCCCTCTGACAGAAATGGACAGATCCTCTAGGCAGAAACTAAGCAAAGATGAAAAGCACTTCAATGTAACCCTAGAACAAATGAGATTTGACCATAGAACAAACAAATAGACGTATACAGCATACACACTCTCAAAGCTAAGGAATATACATTTTTCTTGTCAGCCCATTGTATATACTCCAAAATCAACCATATCCTAGAATACAAATCAAACCTCAGCATAATTAAAAGAGTAGAAATTCTGCGTTGTATCTTCTCAGATCATAAGGCAATAAAGGTGGAACTCAACTCCAACAAAAATGTTCACCCCCACACAAATATTTGGAAATTAAACAACCTTATGCTGAATGATAGTTGGGTTCAGGAAGAGATAAAACAGGAAATTGTTAAGTTCCTAAAACATAACAACAATGAAAATGCAAGTTACCAAAACCTGTGGGATACAGCAAAAGCAGTCTTAAGAGGGAAATTTATCATATTACATACCTACATTTAAAAAACAGAAAGAGAGTGCATCAACAACTTCATGAACCATCTTATGGAATTAGAAAAAGAACAATCTAATCCCAAATACAGCAGAAGAAAAGAAATAACCAAAATTAAATCAGAGATTAATGAAATTGAAAACAAAAGAATCATTTAGAAAATTAACCGAGAAAGTTAGTTTTTCAAAAAAATAAATAAAATTGATAAACCTTTTGCCAGATTAGAAACAGAAAAGTAAAATCTCTAATAACTTCCATCAGAAATGATAAAGGGGAAATAACAACAGATGCCACAGAGATACAAGAGATCATCTCTGAGTATTACAGGAAACTCTATGCCCAGAAATTTTGACAATGTGGAGGAAAAGGATCAATACCTGGAATCACACCCTCTCCCTAGAATTAATTAAGCAGAAATAGATCTCTTGAATGGGCCAATTTCAAGACCTGACATTGAAGAAACAATAAAAAGTCTCCCAACAACAAAAAAAAAGCTCTGGTCCAAATGGCTTCACACCAGAATCCTATCAAACCTTGACAGAAGACCTTAGACCTATACTACAGAAGTTATTCAAAAAAATTAAGAAGGAAGAAATCTTTCCCAACACATTCTATGAAGCAAACATCACCCTGATACCAAAATCAGGAAAAGATCCAACTAAAAAGGAAAACATCAGACCAATCTCACTAATGAATATAAATGCAAAAATTCTCAACAAAACCCTAGCCAATAGATAAGAGCTACACAATAGAAAATCATTCAGCATGATCCCCAGGTTTCATCCCAGGGATGCAAGGCTGGTTTAATGTATGTCAGTCGAGAAATATAATTCACTGTATGAACAGAAGCAACAACAAAAACTATATCATCCTCTCAATAGATGTAAAAAAAAATTGTTAGAATTCAGCATTCTTTTCTAATTAGAAAATTCTCAAGAATATAGGCATTGGTGGCACATTTCTGAATCTGATCAAAGCCATCTATGACAAACCCACAGCTAATATTATACTGAATGGAGTAAAACTAAAAGATTTCCACTTAGAGCTGGAACCAGACAAGGTTGTCCTCTATCACCACTACTATTCAACATAGTGGTGGAAGTTCTAGCCAATACAATCAGGCAAGAGAAGGAAATAAAGGGCATCCAAATGGGTTCCGAGGAAACTCTCTCTCTTTGCCGATGATATGGTCTTTGAGAACCCCAAAGACTCAACCACAAGACCTCTGGAAGTGATCAAAAATATGGCAATGTCTCAGAATATAAAATCTATGTCCACAAATCAGTAGCCTTTATATATGCCAGTAACAGCCAAGATGAGAAGCAAATCAAGGACACAATTCCTTTTACAGTAGCTTCAAAAAAAAATGAAATACCTAGGAATATACCTAACAAAGGAGGTGAAGGACCTCTACAAAGAAAATTACAAAACCCTAGGAAATGAAATAGCAGAAGATAACTCTGAGGAGAAAGAAAAAAAAAGAAATAGCAGAAGATATTAACAAATGGAAGAGCCTACCATGACCATGCTTATGGTTGCGAAGAATCAACATTGTGAAAATGTCTATACTACTCTAATCAACCTACAGATTCAATGCAAGCCCCCTTAAAATATCATCATCATACTTCCAAGAATTGGGAAAAATAATTCTACATTTTGTAGGGAACCAGGAGAAACCCCACATAGCCAAGGCAATTCTCGGTAATAAAAACCAAGCCAGGGGTATCACTCTAACACTTTCTGCTATACTACAAAGCCATAGTGATATTTAAAGTGATATAAATAGCATATTTATAGTGATATAAATAGCATGGCACTGGCACAGAAATAGAGACATTGATATTTGGAACCAAATAGAAAACCATGAGATGAAACTAACATCTTACAGCCACCTCATCTTCTACAAACCAAACAAGAACATACACTGAGGAAAAGAATCCCTATTCAATAAATGGTGCTGAGAGAACTGGATAACCACAAGTAAAAGATTGAAACTGGACCCACACCTCTTACCACTTACAAAAATTAATGCAAAATGGAGAAAGGATTTAAATCTAAGGCATAAAACAATAAAAATCCTCAAAGAAAGTGTGGGGAAAATGCTTGAAGATATCAACCTGGGGAAAGATTATATGAAGAAGACTTCCATGGCAATTGCAACAACAAAAATAAACAAATGGGTCTTAATTAAACCGAAAGCTTCTGTACAGCTAAGGAAACAACAACCAAAGCAAACAGACAACCTTCAGACTCAGGAAAGATATTTCCATGTTATGAATTGGACAAAGCATGATAATTAGGATCAATAGAGAATTCAAATTAATCAACTAAAAAAGTCAATAATTCCATATTTCACTGGCCAAGAGATATGAATAGAACCTTTTCTAAAGAAGACAGATGAATGACTAACAAACATGAAAAAATGCTCATCATCTCTAATCGTCAGAGAAATGCAAATCAAAATTACCCTGAGATATCACCTAACCCAGTGAGACTACCCCACATTACAAAGTCTCAAAGCTGCAGATGCTGGCATGGATGTGAAGAGAAGGGAACACTTTTACACTGCTGATGGAACTGCAAACTAATGCAAAATTTTTGGAAGGAAGTATGGAGAATCCTCAAAGAACTCAAATTAGACCCCCCATTTGATCCTGCAATCCCATTACTAGGTATCTACCCAGAAGAAAAAAAATCCTTTTATCATAAGGACATTTGCACTAGACTGTTTATCTCAACTCAATTTACAATTGCCAAAATGTGGAAACAGCCTAAATGCGCACCAACCAAGGAATGGATTAACAAGCTAGCATATATTTATACCATAGAATACTAGTCAGTCATTAAAAAAGATGAAGACAGCCGGGCTCCTGCAGGTCTGCGGTCGGCTGGAGACTCTGCCAGTGACCGCTGGACCTCTCCAGATTGGCCCGCAGCCGGGAATTGCCACGGCATCCGCACAAATCTCTGCCTGTCACCCGCGGGGCTCCAGCAGTTCCCCCACTGGCGAGTGGATCCCCTGGCAACGGGGCGGCTCTGTGCCTGTGCTTGCACAGCTTCCGTGGGCCTGCCTTCTGACAGGAACTCTGCTTTCAGCCTCCGGGCCTTTGCTGGGCGGCCCAAGGCCGGGGA
>CAUYRH010047167.1:0-16971 GCA_963574655.1 Perodicticus potto
TTAATAGTGATTGTTTATGCAGCAAAAAGTTTATTGTCAATGTTCATTTAAAATTCCATAAAGTTCCATAAAGATAATGATTCATCTATTAGAAACTGGAAAAATGATTTAAGAACTAGGGCACTTAACCACTTGCTGGTACTTAACCATACTGGATATTCTGAAGTTTGATAAATTCTGATCATTTAATGGGAAGCCCGCACACTGTACTTCAAGCCTGAATCATTGTACACAGTTATGACTCAATAAAAATAATTAAAAATTAAAAAAATAAATAAATAAAAAAATAAAAAAATAAAAATAAATAAATAAATAAAATGAAAACAACGTTACACATGAAAAGAACAGCACACAATCTTTGCTGCTCCTCCATTTTCTGTTTCAGATTTTGAATCATTCTTTGTCCTGATCAACTCTGGCATCAAATACGTATTTTGAGTCCCACAAAAACAATAAGCAAAATAATTGCAATACTCTCAGGATACATAGTCCATGATGGATAATGCAAAAACTTGTTTTTAATCCCAACATTCCAAAAATATTTTTTACATACCATGAAAGAAATTGCAAAAATTCTATTCCTTTGTTAATCTTGAAAGAAAATATATTAATATGGTTTTTGTGGTCTATCTTTCTGTTAAATAATGAAAATGTGTCTTTAAAGTTATCCTGAAACTAATCCAACAGAATACAAGACACTAAAACAATGGTTGCTACTTGGGCAACACAAAGAATCTGAACATATACTGATTTTGTATTGTCTTTAGGCTAAAAACATTTATTATTTCATGTGACAAGTGCTAAATAGTACATATTGAATGTTAAACAGATATTGAATATTGTATGATTAATAACAGAAGTACTTATATCACCATTTGTATAAATATCTTCTTTCATGTAAACATTGTAGGTTTACAGAAAAGTATAATGCAAAATGAAAACTTTTTAAGAAATTAATACATTTTGTTTTTATGTATTTAAATTTCAAAATTTTACAGGTATAGATAATGACAGAAGTAATTCACTTATTCTAGAAATAAATAAGACTTTCAAATATTAAGTCAAAATTACTCAGATAAAGACAAGGCTAGGAATCATAATTAACATTAAGTTTCCCATTCATTTTGCTATATCTCATGGTTTTCATTTTTACTGCAATTGAGAGCTCAAAATTCTTCATCAATTTATTCCTCCTTTTCTTTGGATTTACCCTCTCTTAACTGAGAGAATTGAGAATTTCAATTTTTACAAAAAAGAAAGATATGACAACTGATGCCACATAAACACAAAATATCACCTGTGAATACTATGAAAATCTCTATACATATTTACTTGGAAAAGTAAAGGAAACGGACAGATTGTTTGAAACACACAACCTCCTTAGATTCAGTCAGGAAGTAATAGAAATCCTAAATAGATCAGTAGTGAGCAAAAAGACTGAATCTGCGATAACAATTTTCCAACACTGCTCGGCACCTATACCTCAAGCGGCTAGGGCACCAGTCACATACACCAGAGGTGGCGGGTTCGAATCCAGCCAGGGCCTGCTGAACAACAATGACAACCAAAAATTGGCTGGATGATGTGGCAGGCACCTGTAGTCTCAGCTGCTTGGGAGGCTGATGCAAGAGAATCACTTAAGCTCAGAAGTTGGAGGTTGCTGTGAGCTGTGATGCCACAGTACTCTACCCAGGGTGACACTTGAGGCTCTCAAAAAAAAAAAAAAAAGTTCCAACAGAAAAGGCCCAACACCAGATGTATTCACACCAAACTTATCAGCCCTAAAAAAAAGAGCTGGTACCCATACTACTGAAGTTATGCTATTATATTAAGAAGGAGGGAATCTTCCTAACTCATTCTATGAAGTCAGTATCACTTTGATGCCAAAGGCAGAAAAGGACACAACACAAAATAACATTAAAAACAAATATTCTTATGAACATAAATGCAAAAATCCTCTATAAAATACTTGCAAACTGAATTTCAACAGCATATTTCACCGTGACTGGACTTCATCCCAGGAATGCAAGGGTAATTAAACATATACAAATCAATACATGTTATTCACCACATAGATAGAAACAAAAAGAATCATGATCATGTTAATAGAGGAAGAAAAACCAGTTGACGAAACCAGCATCTTTTCATGGTAAAAACTTCCAACAAACTAGGCGTACAAGGAACATTTTTCAAGATTTTAAAAGAGGCATATGACAAACTCACAGCTAACACCATACTGAATGAGAAAAATTGGAAGCGTTCCCACCAAGAATTGGAATAAGAAAAGCATGCCTGCCATCACTACCTCTAGTCAACATAGTGCTGGACATACTAGCCAGAGCACTCATTCAAGTGAAAGAAATAAAGTGCATCTGAATTGGTAAAATGGAAAAGGGAGGGCAACATATTGCTTTTTGTGGATGATATGATGTTTTATATATATATATATTTGTGTGTGTGTATGTGATATATATAAATTACTGGGGATTCATTGAGTATACAAAGAACCAGGTTATACTGATTGCATTTGTTAGGTAAAATCCCTCTTATAATTGTGATCCATCCCCAAGAGATGTGTTACACACCATGAACCCCCATTTCCCTCCCTCCTTCCCTCTCCCTGCACCCCCCATCTCCTATGTCCCAGTGTGTGTTAGGTCATCAATTGTCCTCATATCAGAATTGAGGAATACTTGATCAGAATACTTGATTCTCCATTCTTGTAAGACTTTACTAAGAATAATGTGTTCCACTTCCATCCAGTTTAATAAAAAAGATATAAAGTCTCCATCTTTTTTAATGGCTGAATAATGGTCCACGATATACATACACCACAGTTTGTCAATCCATTTCTGGGTTGATGGGCATTTAGGCTGTTTCCACATTTTGGTGATTGAAAATTGAGCTGTGATAAACAGTCTAATGCAAATGTCCTTATGAGAAAAGGATTTTTTTTTTCTTCTGGGTAGATGCCCAGTAATGGGATTGCAGGATCAAATAGGAGGTGTGGTTTGAGTTCTTTGAGTATTCTCTATACTTCCTTCCAAAAAGATTGTATTAATTTCCAGCAGTGCAGAAGTATTCCTTTCTCTCCACATCCACACCAGCATCTGCAGTTTTGAGAGTCTGTGATGTGGGCCATTCACACTGGGGTTAGATGATATCTCCAGGTGTGGTTTGCTTTTTTTTTTTTGCAGTTTTTTTTGGCCAGGGGCCAGGTCTGAACCCACCACCTCCAGTATATAGGGCCAGCACCCTACTCCTTGAGCCACTGGCACCGCCCTTCCAGGTGGTTTTGATTTACATTTCTCTGGTAATTATGGATGATGAGTGTTTTTTCATATGGTTATTGGCCATTCTGTCTGTCTTCTTTAGAAAAGGTTCTATATATTTCTCTTGCCTAGTGATATAAGAGATTGTTGGCTCTTTTTATATTGATTAATTTGAGTTTTCTATAGATCCTAGTTATCAAGCTTTTGCCTGGTTCAAAATATGCAGATATCCTTTCCCATTTTGTAGGTTATCTATTTGTTTTGGTGCTTGTCTCCATAACTGTACAGAAGGTATTCGGTTTAATTAAGTCCCATTGGTTTATTTTGGTTGTTGTTGCAAATGCCATGGAAGTCTTCATCATGAAGTCTTTCCCCAGGCCAATATCTTCAAGTGTTTTCCCACACTTTCTTTGAGGATTTTTAATGTTTTGTGCCTTAGATTTAGATCATTAATCCATCTTGAGTCAATTTTTGTGAGTGGAGAAAAGTGCGGGTAAAATTTCAGTCCTTTACATGTGGATATCCAATTCTCCCAGCACCATTTATTGAATAGGGATTCTTTCCCCCAGTGTGTGTTCTTGTTCAGTTTATCAAAAATTAGGTGTTTATAAGATGTTATTTTCATCTCATGGTTTTCTATTCAGTTCTAGATGTCTATGTCTCTATTTTTGTGTCAATTCTATGCTGTTTTGACCAGTACGTCTTTGTAGTACAGCCTAAAGTTTGGTAAGCAGATGCCCCTGGCTTTGTTTTCATTACTAAGAATTGCATTAGCTATAGCATGTTTTTTCTTGTTCCATACAAAATGAAGAATTATTTTTTCCAAGTCTTAAAAGTATGATGTTTGTATTTTAATGGGGATCACATTGAATCTGTAGATTGCTTTAGGAAGTTTAAACATTTTAACAATGTCGATTCTTCCCAGCCATGAGCATGGTATGTTTTTCCATTTGTTAATGTTTTCTGCTAATTTCTGTTAATTTCTTTTCTGAGGGTTTCATAATTTTCTTTATAGAGGCCCTTCACCTCTTTTGTTTGGTATATACCTTGGTATTATACCATAATCAAGTAGGTTTCTTCCCAGAGATGCAAGGCTGGTTTAACATGCACAAATCTATAAACATAATTCACCATATCAACAGAAGCATAAACAAAGGCCATATGATCCTCTTAATAGATGCAGAAAAAGCATTTTGATAAAATTCAACATCCTTTTTTTATTAAAACCCTAAAGAATATAGGCATAGATTGCACATTTTTTAAACTGATTGAAGCCATCTACAAAAAAAACCATAGCTAATATTTTACTGAATGTAGTAACACTGAAAGCTTTTCCACTTAGAACTGCAACCAGACAAGGTTGTCCTCTGCCACCACTACTATTCAACATAGTGCTGGAAGTTCTAGCCAATACAATCAGGCAAGAGAAGGAAATACAGGGCATGCAAATAGGAGCAGAGGAGGTCAAACTCTCCTTCTTTGCTAATGATATGATCTTATACTTAGAGAACCTCATAGACTCAACCACAAGACTCCTGGAAGTGATCAAAAAATGCAGTAATGTCTCAGGATATAAAATCAATGTCCACAAATCAGTAGCCTTTTTATATGCCAACAACAGCCAGGATGAGAAGCTAATCAATGACACAATCCCCTTCACAGTAGCTTCAAAGATATGTTATTATATTTATAAAACTATGTTATTATATTTATAAAACTTGAAAGACTCTTCTAAGAGACTCTGAGAATTGATAAATAAATTCATCAAAGTCTCTGTTTAGAAAATCAATGTACACAAATCAGTAGCTTTCATTTACTCCAGTAACAAGTCAAGCTGTGAGTCAAATAAAAATTCAATACCATTCATAATAAAACAAAGAAAATAATGTACTTTAAAATATACACACCCAATGAGGTGAACAATTTCTACAAATAGAACTATTAAACAAAGAAAATAAGTCATAGGTGACACAAATAAATGGAAAAACATATCATGCTCATGGATTGGTATAATCAACCTTGTTAAATGTTTATACAATGCAAAGTGATTTACAATTCAATGTTAGCTCATTATAATACCCATGTCATATCTCAAAGATCTATAAATGTAATTCTATGCTTCATTTTGAACCCAAAGTGAGACTGTATAGCCAAAGTAATCCTAAATAGAAGAATAAATCTGGAAGCATCACATTACTTGACTTCAAAAACTACTAAAAGGCTATGACAGCCCAAACAGCATATTATCGGCACAAAACAGAAACATAAATCAATGGAACAGAACAGAGAACCCTGTTAAAAAATCATCCACATACAGCTAATTGATCTTTGACAAAGCAGACAACCATATACACTAGGGCAAAGAAGCCCTGTTCAATAAATGGTGCTGGGATAATGGATACAGAAGAATGAAACAGGATCCATATCTCTCAGCACTCATGAAAATTAATTCAAAATGGATAAAAATCTTAAAAGTAAGGCATGAAACCATAAGCATTCTAGAATAGAATTTTGAAAAAACTCTTCTAGTTATCAACTTAGGCAAAGATTTTACGAAGAAGGCCCCAAAGCCCATCACAGCAACAATAAAAATAAAAAACAGGACTTGACAGGACTTGACTGAATTATTAAGCTTCTGCATAGCTAAGGAAATAATCAAGAGAACAAACAGACAAGCTACAGACAGAAGAAAACATTCTCAAGCTATATATCCAATAAAAATCAGAAACTACAAAGAGTTCAAGCAAATCAGGAAGGATTTGTTGATTTTCATCAAACAACCCCACTAAAACAGTGGGCAAAAGATATGAATAGAAGTTTTCAAAGGAAGATAGACAAATGGTCGATAAACATATTTAAAATGTTCAATATCACTATCAGGACAATGTAAATTAAACCACAATAAGTCACCATTTTATCCCATGTAGAATGTCTTTTATTAAAATGTCACAAAATGGTAGATGCTGGTGTGAATGTGGAGAGGAACAGTTATGTATTATTTGTGGGTCTGCAAATTAATACAACTGCTATTGAAAACAGTAAGGAGACAACTAAAATAAGTAAAAGTAAACCCCACCATATGGTATAGCAAACCCACTATTAGATATCTACCCAAACGGAGACAAGTCTTTTTATCAAAAGGATACCTTCACTTGAATGTTCATTACAACGAAATTCATGATTGTAAGGATGTGGAATCGAGCCAAGTGCTCATTGTTTCACTAGTGGATTAATAAAACTTGGTATTCGTATACTAGGGAATACTACTCTGTGATTAGAAAGGATGTATTAAGTCCTTTTGCAACAATATGGGTGAAATTGGAGACCATTATCCCAAGTGAAGTATCTAAAATATAGAAAAACAAACAGGTGTACTTCCTATTAAATTGGAAATAAGCTCTGAGCACATATGTGCACACAGGGAAGTAAAACTCTGTAGAAATAAAGCAGGAAGATGAGGGGAGGAGTGAATGGATGGAAACTGACGGAGTGGGTATAATGAACACTAGATGAGTGATGGGCACACTTAGAACTCTGACTCAAGCACAACTAAGTTGATATATGTAACTAAAAACATTTGTACCTCCATAATATTTTGAAATAGAAGAAAATCAATTCATTTCAGCATTATATTGTTATTATCTATACTCACAATGATGTCAATACTTCTGTAGTACTTATACCTCTTATTCCTCTTATCTAACTGTGGTCTCATATCCTTTGACTTACAACTCCCTGATCTGCCCTGCAACTGCCCCAGACTCTCTTAGCTACTATTCTACTCTGTATTTCTATGGGACAAACTTTTTAGCTCCCACATATGAGTGAAAAATACACTATGTATCTTTTGTACTTGGCTTATCTAACATAATATCCTCTAACATAGCATCCTCAATCTATATGGTTGCAAATGATAAGGTTTCATTCTTTTTTATGGATGAATGGTATTAATTTTCTTTATTCATTCATTCATTCATGGATACTTAGGTTGATTCCACAGCTTGGTCACTGTGATTTAGGCTGCAATAAACATGAGACCACATATATGTCTTTGACTTACCTTTTCACAATGTACAGTAATTAAATTTTTGAAAACATCCTACAAAAAAATGTCACATACCTCATTGCTGAATATCACTATGGTCACGTTCAAAATGCTACCCTTGTGAATCTATGTGCTGATACCAATGCCAATGTCTAGTCCACCCTTCAAAGCAATTCTGGGACATTTTTGTTTTTTTTTTTTTTTTTTGAATGGCCATCAGAGCTATTGTCATCTAAGGTCTGACAATTAAGTTTTCAAATTCATCCTAGAAAAAGTGCTTTTTTGTGGGTGTTTTTTATTAAGTCATAAAGAGGTAGATCATGTATACATTAATGCATTTATGGGGTACAATGTGCTGATTTCATATATAATTTGGAATGCTTACATCATACTGGTTAACATATCCCTCACCTCACTTTCTTAATTATTGTGTTAAGACATTTATACTCTATACTTAATAGATCCGACATGTACCCTTGCACTATGAGAGACTGAGTCTTTCTATAAGGCACAAACTGGTCTTGATTTCCTGGCCTCAAGAAATACTCCAACCTTGGCCTTCCAAAATACCAGGATTACATGCATGAGCCACCACAATGAGCCCCCTTTTACCATTGGACCCCTAAATTTAAGGGAGTCTCTTTAAGATCACAGGTTTATTGCAGAAATAATAGTATGAAGATCTCAGTAATTATATGTAACAAAGAATACAGCCTTTGTAGAAAAAAGTTTAGAAACATTACTAAGCAAAGGAACAACTACAACTCTTAAAAGTAACACCAGCAATGCTTGGGATGGAGAACAACCTGATTTCCAGACTTATCTCATTGCCATATTAAAAAGCTCCAGATATTAACAAAAACTTATGAAATACAAGAAACATGAAAGTAGGGCTCATTTACAGGGAAAAAAAAGATTAAATATCATCACTAAGATAGCCTTGTTGAGAGAGATAGTCACCTTCAAAGTACTCCCCCTTGGTAAGCCAGCCACCAGTCCCAGCGCCTGAGCTACATACCCTGCAGGGCAATTTTGGAACTCTTTTTCTGGAATGGCCATCAGAATTGTCATCGTAAGAGGTCTGACAGTTAAGTTCCAGAACTCATCCTAGAAAAAAAAATGCTACATAACTCATTGTTGAATATCACCACGATCACCTTCAAATTACTCCCCTTTGCCATCTGATACAAAAGCCAGACAAAGATACCAGAATAAAAGACAACTACAGATGACTAGCCCTCATGAATATAGGCATGACAATCTTAAAGAAAATACTAACAAATCAAGTCCAACAGCATGTTGAGATGGTTGTATACCAAGTAAGACTTGTTTCAGGATCCAAGGGTGGTCAACATTTATTTGCTAGGGCTGCCATGACAAAATACTATAGACAGGTGACAGAAAACAAAAATGTGTTTACTCACAGTTCTGGAGGCTAGAAGTCCAAGGTACAGACATGAGCATGGTTGACTCTTCTGAGATTTCTCTACTTCATTTGTAGATGCCTGACTTTTTCATAACTCTTTGCATGGTCATCCCTCTCTGTGCACCCAGTGTAGTTGTCTCTCTGTGTGTCTTTTTATAAGTATACCAGTTAGATTGGAGTAGAGAAGAGAACATACTGACAGTCTCATTCTAACTTAATTGTCTCTTTAAAGACACTACCTCCAAATGCAGTCATTTTCTGAGGTATTGGGAGGTAGGGCTTTGGCCTGTGAATTTGGAGAGGATATAATTCAACTTATAGCAGGTGATTCGGAAAAGAGAATAAATCATTGAAATATACCACATAAACATAATTAAGGGAAAAAATTAGTTAAGTTACCACCTAATGTGTAGAATGTAGGGGTATATGGCACATTTCCTGGGTAAAAGACACAACTACAGCTCATACTTTACCTTTCAAGCATAATGTTACTTATCATATGTACGCTCATATTGATTAAAAAGAATTAAGGGGAAAAAACTTCACATACATCTTCATGTCTCAATAGATATAGAATAAAACATTTGACAAAATACATCACACTTTTATGGTAAAAATATTCAACAAACTAAGAATAGATGCTTCCTCAACATGACAAAGGGCATGTATTAAAAATCCCACATGTTAACATCATACTCAATGGTAAATGAGTGAAATTCTCTGCCAGTATCAGAAATAAGATAAAAATGCCCAATTTTGCCACTGCTAGTCAACATTATAACAGAAGTCTTACAAGAACAGTTAGGCAAGAAAGATAAATGAAATGCATATAAATATGAAATAAAAAAGTGAACCTTTCTTGAATTGCAAATAATTTGATACTATATATTAAGAAGTTCAGAGAATCTACATACACATACATACAAAACTAATAAAGTGATTAAAAAATTAAGAAAATTCAGCATAGAACCAAGATAAAAGATCAAGACAGAAATTAGTTATGCTCCAATACAACAGTGATGAACAATCCACAAAGGAAAGAAAATAATGCCATGCATGTTAGAATATGTATCTTTATAATATCAAAAGTTTATTTTATATTCATAGCACATCACAATGCAAACTAACCATATTTCAAGTGCTCAAGATCACATGTGGCTGCTGCTTACAGTCTGGGATAGTGCAGGATTAGAAACTAAATGCCTTTTCTATGGAACGAAGCAAAAGCCATCATCTGATAAAGAAAAAAATATTTATTATTTACTGATTGTTTATTAAAATTATAAATTATTTATTCTGTATAGAGCTGATTATATGTGGACAATGAAAAATCCTCCATCTATTCCAGGAAACTAGAGAAGATTAGCTTAAGCATACAATTCTTTTCTACTCAAAACCAGATGCTCCATCTTTTCATAGTTTCAATGTATGAAATATTAAATAGGATGAATTTAGAGTAAGAGGGATAAAATGGGAGGTCATTAAGTGAAATAAACTAGGCACAGAAAGGCAAATACCACATGTTCTTATTCATATGTGGGAGTTCAAACTCTTGATCTCATGGACACAGAGAATAGATTAATAGACACCAGAGTGACGGGAAGGGTAGTGGGTGGGCAAAGGAATAAAGAGAAATTGGTTAATGGTGACAAACAAACAGCTATATAGTGGAAATAAGTTCAATTATTTGATAGCAGAATAGAGTGACTGTATTTGGTAATAACATATTTTATATTTTTATATAACTAGAAAAGAGGAATTGAAATGATAACAACAAACAGAAATGATAAGTACTCAAGGTGATGGATATCCCAAGTACCCTGACTAGACAATTACACGTTCTGTGCCTGTGTCGAACCTTGATATATACCCCATAAATATGTAAAATATTATGTATCAATAAAAGAGAAAACAATAAAAAGAATGAAGTACAAACAGAGTATATATAGCTGTGTATGGTTTCATAAATGCTTCTCAACAAAACCTAGTGCTGCATGAAATGAAGGAATTCATGACTCCAAGAAATTTGTTTGTTTTGAAATTAACTAACCATATTAGGGGTAATATAATCAGTAAGAAACAGGGACAGAAAAAGTCAATTATTATTTGCAAATGATGTAATTGCATATCAGAAAACCTAAATATCTCAATTAAAAAGCACTGTGATTGAGAAGGCTATTGGTTTCAAGGGGAATAAACAAGCAGTAGTAGCCTTGATTCCAACAAAAACATTAGAACACATAATGGAAAATATCATTCATTGTACCAACAGTATAATTAAATATTTTCTGTTAACTTATCTATGAAAACGTGCCAGCTATCGTGGAAAATTTAAAAACCTGTAGCATCATAAGTATATATTAATTTATCAAGTATAAAATGTCCAAATTCCTTAAGTACTAAGTGTGACAGTTGATATCTCTGCCATTTCACCTTTATACTTCTTGTTTTATTTTAACTTAATTTTATGTATTTTATTTTTATTCCTCATTCTTTAATACATATATTTGGGTTTGTGATTATTTTTCAACATATTTTAAGAGCAATTTTCGTGAAATCATGGATGAGTAAAAAATTTGTGTGATTTTAAAACGTGAGTTCCATTGTGGAGCCAACGCAACACAGACTGATCACAATATTGAAAACGTTTAGGAGGGATATGGCTAATGAACACAGAATATGTTGATGGTTTGAGAAGTTCTGTTTCTTGTGATTTTACTATTTAATACAAGCCAAGGTGGCAACCTGAGACCAAGTTGAATAATGAGCTGAAAGCTGTAGTGGATACGAATCCATCCCAACCAACATATGAATTAGCAGAGATTGGGAGTTACTTTTCCAACAATACTGGACCATTTGAAACAAATCATCAATGTAAGAAACTGGATGGATGGATATCACATGACTTAAACAAGGATCAGAAGAGAAATTATCTCAATGAAGCTTCCCTTTCTTGTCTGCCACGACACAAATGTGAATTATTTCTAAACTGTATTGCTTTGTGTGATGAAAAATGGATTGCTTTGGACAATCTCAAGCTTTTAGCACAATGGTTGGATAAAGATAAAGTGCCAGAACACAGTGACAAAGCAAATTTTCATGAAAAAAAGGCTAATGAGGTCTGTTTGGTGGTCCAGCAGTGGTATTATCCACTATAGAATTGTTTTTCAACTTTTTTAAAAGTCTTCAGTACACTTGAACGTATTATTTAAAATTCTGCAGCACACTTAAATTATGTTTATCAAAAAAAGGTTAAAAAATATACTTACTGTGTTTTGAATGTCTTTAGAAAATAATTTAATTGATGGTCTTTAAATTTTTCGTGACACACCTAAGATCCTCTCATGGCGCACCAGTGCACTACAGCTTCATGAAACCTGGTCAATCGATTCTAGCAAATATTTAGTGCAAGCAACTGGATGAAATGATGATGATGCTTGTGATTAAGCAGCAGATATTGTTCAATAGAGACAAGTCAATCCTCTTGCAAGATAATGCTCAACCCCATGTGTCACAAACAATGGTACTCAAACTATAGAAGCTGAAGTTGGAAATTCGCTGTTATCCACCATATTCACCAGACCTTGCACCAACTCACTGCCATTCTTCCAGGATTTGGGCTACGTCTTACAGGAAATATATTTAATTCTCAACAGGTTGTGGAAAATGCCTTTTGCAATTTCATATCCACTCACTCTCCAGGCTTCTTTTTCTGCTGTCATACACAAGCCACCATTAAGATGGCAAAACTGTGACCATAGTTTAGGCGCATACTTTGACTAATTTCACTGCTTCTAATTTAAGGTACAATAAACTAAGCTTTTGAGTGGAAATCAGACACTTCATATCTAATGACGTAAGAATATGTCTCTAAATGAGAAAGCATAGCATACTTTCGAAAGATGTGATAAAATACAAATGGCCTCAATCATTTTACCAATCTTGCCTTGGAGAGATGTGGTCTATTTTTTCCCCATTAAATAACAGTTGACTTTGTGACCGTCTCTGACCAACAAAATGTATGAGAAATAAATCTGTATAATATTTGAGTCCAAGATTTTAGAGGATCACATCTTTGTTTTCTTAGTCCATTTGTACTGTCAAAACAGAATATCCCAGAAAGAATATCACAGATTGAGTCATTTATAAAGAATGGAAAATTTTTTCTGCCAGTGTTGGAGGCTAAGAAGTCGAAGATCAAGATGCCAGGGTCTGGTGCGGGACTTCTTACAGCTACATCCTCATACGGCAGAGAGCAGAAAGGAAAAACCCACTTGTGTAGACCCTTCCATAGGGGCAATAATCCAGTCTTGACAGCAAAGCCCTCATGACCAAGCTTCCTCACATTGGGCCCACTTCCCAACACTGTTGCATTCAAGATTAGGTTTCCACCGTAAGAGTTTCATGTGACACCTTCGGACCATACCATTTTTCCTCTCACAAAATTATTCTTGGAAAGTAAGCAAGGTGTAAGAAATCCAAATACTGAGAGATTAGCCAGATGCCGTGGCTTGCACCTGTGATTCAAGTACTCAGGGAGGCAGAAGAGGGAGGATCCCTTGAGATCAGGAGTTCAAGACCAGCCTTAACAAGAGGAAGACCCCCATCTCTACTAAAAGTAGAAAAACTGTCCTGGTATTTTGGCCCGTGCCTATAGTCCCAGCTACTTGGGAGTCTGAGGCAACAGGACTGCTTAAACCCAAGAACTTGAAGTTGCCATGAGCTACGATGGTGAACCAGTCTACCCAGGGCAACGGAGTGGGACTCTGTCTCACAATGAATCAAAATAAAAAAATACTGAGAGATCACTATGCTGTTAAGAAGCCCAAAGTAAAGAGAGAATAGCCCAGAAGCCGTGCACTGAGGTGACGCGTGTGTGTCATTGGCGTGGAATGAAGGCGTCCTGTACCTCGCAGGAGGCCTTCATCAACTGCATTTACCAGCAGAATGCAGCAAAGTGAAAGTCATGGAGCAGAATGATCGCCCCGCTGAACCGAGGCTGAAAGACTGACCTACAGAATTATAACCAAATACCATGTCTGCCTCTTTAAATTCATTAAGTTTTAAGGTACTTTGTTATGTGAAAAAACTCCAGTTAAAAAACAAATTAAAATACGTACAATATTTTGTCAATTAAAAATATCAAAAAACATGCATAATGATCGTAAATTTTAAAAAAAATTAATTCAAACAAATATTATAAGGAAGGGTTTAATTAACTAATTACATGAATTTCAATACAATCCAAATATGATTACATATATAAAAACAAACACACACATAATCACATAGACATACACATATGTTTAGAATAGCATATGGATTTTCCAGAAAGCTTCACTTCTCTCAGGCCAGTTTCTTCCTTTCTGTGTGGAATGCTAAGACTGGTTTAGCAGCTACCTTAGATCAAAATGTGGCTTTGAAGATGGAAGACAGAGGAAGTAAAAACAGCAATAGAGAAGGATTCAAGGTCTCAGGTGATGACATCACTCCACCAACCCTAGACCACTTCTCCCCAGTGCCTGAGAGACAATAAGACCTTTCCAGGTTATGCTATTATAGCTGAACTTAATCGAGGTACTGTGAAAGGTTTATTGGTTAATGATCTGACACATTTCATTACATTCTTATATTATTCTTTCAAACTGTGGGATACTCAATTTGAAATGGTTTAAAAGATTAGAATAAAAAATTATGAACTACCAGGAAATAATAAATGCATTTTAATCACAGGTTGAAAAGACTTTGTATAAGAAGAGCATAGAGGGAATAAATGCTGAAGCATATGTGTTAAGTGACCTGCTACAAATAAATAAATATGACTCTATAGCATCAATGGCCATCAAAATTACTTAAAATGTATGACAGGTAAATAAGTATCATTAGTATACTAAGTCATTGTAAGTGTAATGTAAATTATTTAGGCATTATCATTACATTGACTATTGAAATTGTTTCAAATCATTCATTATTTAAACAATGAAAATGCAAGTTAGAGCAATGAGGTACAATTTTTCACTGCTTTAATTGTCAACATTTGTGTGTGTGTGCAAGTTGTCAAGATGACACATAACTTTGGTAGGAGCCAGAGAAACATTTGGTCTTTGTTCTAGTGTATTAGATTACATCAAAAATTGGTATTCATTTGCTATGTCAAATTTCAAATATAATTTAAATTATTAAATTGTTTACAAAATTGTTTCACATATTCTACTACTAGGAAAAGTAACCTAAAAATTATCAAAATTTGATTGTAAGAAATGTGTACCGAAGATGTAATTTATTTAGAATAAATTATAATAAAGATAGAAATATGCTAGAATAAATTATAATAGACATAGAAATGTGCAAGATAGCAAAAATATACATTTGATTAAATATAAACTTTATAAATTTTAATTATAACATTAAAAATATTTAATTTTTAACATTATAAATACTTTGATCCTACAGATTGTAATATTGTGCTATTACTAAAAAGAAGACAAAATTCTATAGGCAATTATTTAAACATAAGGCTAATATATTGTTGTAAGAAAGATTACAATCTTGGAGATGCAATGTTTTCCATGTAAATTTTGTGTTACTATATTGTATATGTACTATATAAGGCAATAGACAAGCACACTCATATCGACCCAGTTAGAAATATTTAGATCTCTTTATTCAATTATTTGATATGTAGACCAAAATATTTCAGTGGAGGATTATGGATGATCTTTTTTATATGTAGTATTTGTAGTCTCTCTTTTCCCCAGGTGCTATAAAAACTATACACAAAGTATGCTTAATTTATAAAACTCCTTTAAAGAATAACATGAAAAAAGTAACAAGTTAGATTAAAACTGCATTTTCTAATGGCAATACCAAAATTACATATAGTTTTATATATATCAAATATATATTAATAAATAGTCATATGCCACATAATGACATTTCAGCCAGTGATGGACTTCCTATATGAGGGTGGTCTCATAAATTACAATGGACCTGAAAATTTTCTATCACATAGTGTCATTGTAGCACAACACATTGCTCTTGTTTTCAGATGATGTTGGTGTAAATGCACCTATTGTGCTCCAGTGCCAGGCATGTAAAAATACAACAGGTACAATTATGTACCCTACATAAAACTTGATAACGATCATAAGAAGTATGTTTCCGATTATGTATTTACTATATTATACATTGTATTGTTAGTTCAGAGCACATTCCTACTCATTAAAAAGAGTTAATGAAAAAAACAAATAGTTAACTGTAGAACAGCCCCAGGCAGGCCCTTTAGGAGGGATTTTAGAAGAAGGCCTTGCTCTCATGGACATGGAGAGGACAGCTCCACGCATGCCTTTGCTTTTGAATATTTTCCAGTGAGGTAAGACGTAGAGGTGGAAGACAAGTGGTATTGATGGTCCTGGAACTCTGTAGGTCTAAGCTAATGTGAACATTTGTGCCTTAGTTTTTACAGAAAATGTTTGAAAAATAAAACAAAATAAAAATTAAAACTTCTAAAATTAACTTATGGAAGAAAATATGTCTGTACTGCTCTACAATGTATTTGTCTTTTAACCTAAGTATGTTTTAAGAGGCAAAAGTTTAAAACAAACAAGTTTATAAGGTAAAATGTTACAGAAAGGTAAAGTCAACTAATTATTAAAGAAAGAAAAATATTTTATAACTGTAGTATAGCCCAAGTGTTTATAAAGTCTACAGTAGTGTGCAGGAATGTTCATATTCACGCACCACCCACCCAGAGAGCAGCTTCCAGTCCGGCAAGCTCCACTCACAATAAGTGTTCTATACTGGCCCACCTTTTTTAGCTTTTATAATGTATTTTTGCCATATCTTTTCTATGTCTAGAAATTTTTATATACACAATTTTTTTTATTGTTTTATAGTTGTAGTAACATTTTGTAAAGGTGTACAGTCCAGGAATAAGAAGTCATACACTGTAGCCTTGGTGTGTAATAGGCTATAGGTTTATTAAGTACACTCTGTGATGCTCACACAATCATGAAATTGCCTAATGACACACTTCTCAAAAAGAGAACCCTGTTGAAGTGACATGACTATATATAAAATCTTTTTTTTAATTTTTTAAATAATTTTATTAAATCATAATTGTGTACATTGGTGCAATCATAGGGCAGAATGTGCTTCATATACAATCAGAAACATTTTGATCGTACTGTGAGAGATAGCCCTCATAGCATTTTCTTAATCACTATATA
>CAUYRH010047168.1:0-54213 GCA_963574655.1 Perodicticus potto
GGCACACACCAAGACCCCACCCCCCTCGCTCCTTTCCTCTCTCTGCTCTTCCTTTCCCCACCCCTCCCTCATTATTTCTCTCTCTGCTCTCCTGGTGAACTTTTTATGGGAAAGAGGTTCTCACGGACTCTATCTAGCACCTATTTTGTGCCAGGCATTACTTTACATCATTATAGCATCGACCACTTTAATGCTTACAACATTATAGGATTAAATCTTATTATACCGATTTTATGGATAAAGAAACTGAGGCACAAGAGGGTTACATAAGTTGCTCAAGTTCCTAGGGTTGGGGAAGTGGCAGCACTAGGATTTCAACAGAGGCAGTCTGGCCCGAGGACATCAATTTAATTACAATGATAAAGATACTTGGTAAAAACAGGCTTATTGTCCTCTTTTGTGACAGAATGTAAACACGATTAAGGATTAAAGGATAAATAACTCTTTCAGAAAGTTTTCTCTCCTATACATCCTAACTTCTCCCATTTACAAGGCTTCCTATGTGCCAGATACTGAGACACTAATCTAGATAATTTTTTTTTTTTTTTTTGAGGCAGGGTCTCATTTTGTTGCCCAGGCTAGGATAGAGTGTTGTAGCATCTTCATAGCTCACAGCAACCTCAGACTCCTGGGCTCAGCCTCCTGAATAGCTGGTACTACAGGACAGAGGAATATGCCTAACTAAGTTTTCTATTTTTGTAGAGATGGGGTCTTGCTCTTAATCATGCCGATCTTGAACTCCTGGGCTCAAGTGATCCTCCCCCTTTGGCCTCCTCGAGTGCTAGGATCACAGGTGTGAGCCACTGTGCATAGCGTGTAATTCTTAAAAATTCCTTTAATCCATAAGGTAAGGATTATCATAATTCTTATTTTTCAGATAAGGAAGCTGGCCCTTTCATAGGTTGAACCATTAAGCAAGTCTGAACCTCCATTTTCCATTTGTAAAACTGGGGTGCTAATATCTTATTAAGATTTTGATTTTTAATTATGGACTAAATATTTTATGTATAGTATACCTAACATTTGTTGCAAACACTTATAGTTGGTATATGACTTATGTTGGCAGTGGTGATAAGAAACCAAGACATAAGAACATTTACCTTTAAAATAATCTCAGTAAAGATGATGTATTATATATGATAAATTGTATACAAAACAGTACCATATTATATATGATAAATGGTGGATATAAACCAGGACCAGTAACATCTAATAATGCATATATATTAAATATCACAGAACACCTCAAATATATACATGTTTATCTAAATAAGAGCTAAAATATTTTCACCTCTTTGATCCATTCAAATACTAAAGTTCTTTCAAGTAAAAATGCTAACACAGAGATGCCATCACAATTCTAACAACAAAAGGCTCAGTTTTCATAATATTGAAGAGCTTCTGTAAATTACAATTAGAAATAATTGATTATATACACACACACATACCCAGAGTGACTTACTACCCTCGTGGATTTCAAAATTCACAGCAAATTCATTATTTAGAATCTATAGCTATTAGCTTTGATTATAGTTGTTCTCAGGTTGTAGGTGACCTGGAAAGATGATCTTGGAAGGAACACTGTAATTTCTCAGTGGGCGACATTTACATCCCGATATCTGTAGCCATTATTGTCCTGTCTGTATGAACACTGAGAGCCTTCCCTGTCCCTACTTACAAATATCTTTCAACAATTGCCAAACCCATCAATAGTTCAGTTCCTAAACGTTGTGATCATAATAGGCATGGGCAAAGCTGCTAGGAAAGAGGTTTAGTAAGCTTTCATCAGGAAATGTGATGAGAAAATTTCATATTCAAAGTTTCTTTCAAACAAAATAATCCTTTAGTACTTTTTGAATTTAAAATATGGAAATAGGAAAGGCTGTTCATCTTTAGATCCACATGTATTTGAGGATGATGCAAAAATGGCTTAAAAACCTACTATCCTCACTACCACCACACAGCGACAGCTTCCCAACACCTCTCACCTGAGCTGGGAAAACAGGCTCTCCACAACTCTGGATTCTAACCATCGCAGGGCCCTGCTGCTAAAAGGGCTTTCCTACAGTGTTGCTTTCATAATGTTTTTGCTTTGAGTCAGGACTGCCAATGATTTCTTAGAATCTCTGCTATCAAGGCCAGCTAGCCCCTGAGCAGAGTGCAATGGTGTCATAGCTCACTGCAACCTCAGACTCCGGCTGTGGGCATCCTGCTGCCTTAGCCTCCAGAGCTGCTGGGATTACAGGCACTCCCCATGGCGCCCCACTGGGTTTTTTCACTTTTTTAGGAGTTGGGGTCTGACTCTTGCTCAGGCAAGTCTTGAACTTCTGAGCTCAAGCAATTCTCCCTCCTCAGCCTCCCCAGCTGACGTCCTTTAATTTCTTAGAATCCATGCTGTCAAGACTAGCTAGAGTCTTCTAATTGTTTTACAAAGTCTTGGGTCAAATCTACCATTTTAAAATACCCAACCTGATTTGTGAACACTAACAAGCCTTTCCCTTCTTTCTTTCTTTTCTCCTTCCTTCCTTCCTTCTCTCTCTCTTTCTCTCTCTCTCGCTCTTTCTTTTTCTTAAATACTTTTTCTTTCCTCTATTTAACCCAATGAAAACTGCCTGACTGCAATCCTGTCTTTTCTACCAAGTTTAACACCCAAACCCGAGTTTAGGATTCCTACTGAGTTCCCGGCCAGCACAATGCAGGGTCACCCTTCCCTTAGTGGTGTCTGTGCTGACTCACTCCAAGCGCTCCATAAGTGTGTTTGCGCTGTCCAGAAGGGCAGCAGCTGTGTATTAGTAATCATTTGAACTTTCTACCATGTAGACCCCGGGAAGCACTCAAAATGTACACAGTGAGGAATGGCATTCTAGCCACAGGAGAGCAGCATGAGAAATGAAGAGGCTCTTTGTTTCTCAAAGGAATTAGCAGACAAAGGATAGCTCCAGATTCTTCCAACTTTATTAGATTCCTATTGCAACTTTAGAGTGTATCAAACTCTGGTTCCTGGAATCCAGCCAGAGATTCAGCCTCGAAACGGGAACAATAAATTTAATCTCCAAATCTACTTTCTCTAAGACCACAATGGCTTGGGAAAAAAATGAGTTTAATATAGATTTAATGCTAGAATCAACCTCATTAACTAGACCTATACTATCCAATATAGTAGCCACTGGGCGCATGTGGGTTACTTCAATGTAAAGTAATTAAAATTAAATAAAATAAAACGTGGGTCACACTAGCCACTTTTAATTGTCAGGGAGTATAGTTATCGGACAGCACAAGTTACAGGAGAGTTCCATCATCACACAAAGTTTTACTGGGCAGTGCTGAAGCCTGCCCAAAGCTTCCCCGACACTCGCATTCGAAGTTGCCTTTTGCTTATGTATGAAATGCTAAGACCATTATTATGAGTAGGCAAAGTAGATGTGGAGCTTAGAAGACGGTTTGAGAGGCACTGGAGAGGCACTGGCAAGGCAGGACAGCTTATGAGAAACCCGGTAAGACTCAACTTCATGAACTAGAATGGGACAGCACAGCCCCACTCATGGAGGAAGGCTAGAGAGGGAGATTTGCTCCCCTTCGCTCTACCCCGTAATGGTTAAAAGTTCTAGGGAAACATCACATTGATGTTTCAAAAATACCTAAGTCCAGTTTTTCTTAGTAGGTTGAGTGAGAAAAACCAAAAAAATTTATGAGAAGCAGCAGGGTGGGAGAAGGGCCTGTAGGGGGCTGGTCTCTTGGCTGTGACTGAGGCCAGACCTGACTGTGCCCTTAACCATGGGCAGCAAAGCTGGAAACATCCCTGACCCACAGTTAATGCACAGCATCTTTAGAGAGGGAGACTTCTTAGAGAGGGTTCTAGAAATGCTAATGAAAGCTAAATGTGACTAGAAAAAGGATAAATGTTATGAAGGAGAAAGCGTTCTCAGATTTGATTTGTATAATCGAGTACCTCATTATCCCTTCTGTGGCCCAATTCTCATTCCCACCACAAAGAAGTAGCATAGAGGATAAACTTGTATTTTCTATGTATATTGAATAAATCTTTCCTCTCCCGCAGAGGGAATAGGGCTCCCTACAAGGCAGGACCTGGATCCTCAGTAGGCTCACGACCTGGGCCTGGAGGATTAGGCTCAGGAAAGAGAAACTGGCACATGATCTTTCAAGTTGACTACGTTGAAGGGCAACATTTTTCAGATTTACACGTTTAGCACATAGGTTAAAAAATCCATTTACTATTTTATGGAGACAAAGTCAATACTCATAGGCTAAATCTACAGAGATAGAATATGATCTACAAACTGGGCAACACAACGGAGATTCTGGCCACCTGCCAGGGCTGCAAACGAGTTCTCTCACCTTGATTACTCACACAACTGTCAGATTTTAGATTATCGCTTTAGGTTTTGGGCTTCATTTCAGGTTTGTTTGTTTGTTTCTTTCTTTTTTTTTTAAATTGAGATAAGGTCTCATTCTGCTGCCTGGGATAGAGTACAGTGGAGTCCTCATAGCTCATTGCAACTTCAAACTCCTGGGCTCAAGCGATCCTCCTGCCTTAGAATCCCAAGTAGCTGGGGCTACAAGCATGCACCACCAGACCTGGCTAATTTTTTTATTTTTTATTTTTTGTAGTGATGAGGTCTCACTGTGTTGCTCACACCGGCCTCAAACTTCTGGCCTCAACCAATTTGCCTCAGCCTCTCAGAGTGCTAGGATTATAGTTGTGAGCCACAGCACCCAGGCTGGGGTTTCCTTTTGACTTTCCTTTATCTCCCCCTTATGTTCATGAATAACAGAAACACATCTCCGTGAAATCGCTCAAGTTAGAGATACAGTCTTAAATGATTTAAATGAGCAATAATATAAAACTGTTTTTTTATCAGAAAGAACATAATACGAGGAAGCTAATCCATTCATTCATTGTGAATTTCACAGCACCATTCAGTGACTTATGAAAATGTCAAGAGAGTTAGTCGGACTGTTAAGTGATGGAACAGTGAAATCCAAGGGGTGCTAATTAGAAGTCAGTATTAACCCAGAAGAGAGTGTTAGGACATGGTCAAAAGCTCTGCCCTTGGCTGTGTTCTACGGAAATATTTTTTCACTCCTGGGATACAGAGAAATTATTAAGGTTTTAGATGACATAAAAATCAGAAGGAAAGCTTTTATGATCAGCCAGTGTTCTCAAGTATGGAGTACTTGTTGAAAAATCCTCAGGTTGGGCCTGAGAATTTGATTTTTTGCTAGTATTCTTGTTGATCCACATCTCCATTAAATTTGGGAAATTTAGATTGTTAGACAATTCAGAGTGATAACAGGCTCAATAAGCTGAAATACTTTAATGGAGATAAACGTGAGATCACCAGAATTATTTCTCCAAAGTAAAAAAGAAAAAACATTTTTTTTGCCCTCCTGTGAAAATTTGTGGAATGAGAGAGTAGAAAGTATAGGGGGTGGAACCAAGGCTAACAGCAGCTCCTGTTCAGAAGATGAGGGGGTCTCACTTGCTGGGAGGAATCTTACACTAGGTGAGAAGCGGTATCTTTTATGATTCCTTTTTACTGAAAGCTGATAAGCCACTAAGTCTAGGACAGGTGGCACATTCAGTATCAAACGGTATTTAGTACCTTGGCTTATAAATACAAGTGATCACACGAGTCATTAACTGATTTTGCCTTTGCTTAAATGTAGAAGGAAAAGTTGCTTTAGAAATGTGTAGAATTTATGGAGAGTTCAGTGCCCTTGGCTAAAAACAGCTTCAGACTGCTGTCATCACTGTGTCCCTCATTCCCAGCCATCAACAGGTAGGCAGATTCTTACCACGGAAATGGAGTTAGCAAGCAGCCCGGCGTCCTGGCCCAGCATGTTGGAGACGGTGATTTCAGGGAGCTCCATGTTTTGTGGGTGAAATGGGAGCAGGCCATTATGGTTCATCGGGTGACACAGGGAATGGTAACCGGCCTCGACTTCATTCAGATGCACCAGCGCGTGGTCGGGGAGGGAAGGCGGTGTGATGGGCGGAATGTTAAAGTCTTCACTTTCCAGGCTCGGACCAGGGTAGGACTGTGCAAAGAGAAGGGTGACATTGTGGCAAATTATCAACCTCTCGTTCTTCATCATCATATCAAACACACGCGACCCTTTAGAGGTTACCACAAGCAGCATTGTGGGTTTGGCAAAGACGTTTCAAACCCTCAGATAATCCTGCTGCCATTTCGCTATTATGCATGGAAGAAAATTGCCTCAAAGGCAGATCGTCTTCTGGTATAAAGACTCCTTCCATGAGGCGGCTTTATTTTTTCCAAAAAGCTGAACTCAAACCGATTTCAAAGGTCCTATTAAAATTTTCCAGAGTTTTAATCTAGCTGAATGCCTTTTTCATGGGAATTGTAGGGAAGGAAGGCAATTTATAAAATTAATGTTTGATCAAACATGTTTCATAGGGCTTCCTACTGCTCAGATCGTGGGATGTAATAAAAATGAATTCCAGAAATTCTGGGGCAATTGCTTTTGAGTTTGAAAAGCTACCTGCTCACAACTGACAAAAGAAAAGTTCTTAGTGAAGAAGTAACTTAAGCATCTGCTTAAGTGTGGTTGTACTGAAAGTTTGATATAGAAAAACACCATTAAATGCTATTTTTACCAAGAGGATTTTATCATCAAAATAAAAGATTGTTTTCATTATTTCTATTAATATTTATTTGATTTTCCCCTATAACTGATAAATAACATTGCAGTCATTTAAATTGCGTTCATTCCATTTTTAAAGGCAAAATAATACTAATATGATTATGATACTAATTCTGGAATAAAAACCAATCAGTAAAATAAATAGCATTAACGTACCAGGAGCATTTTCTATTACAAACTAGCTTTAGATAAAATATGAAGGAAGGGTGGAAAGAAGGAAGGAAAGATTATATGAGGATACGCCTATTTAAAATGGAATGTGGTTTAAGTGTTGAAAAGTATAAGGAAGAATGGAAAACTGAAACATTGTTCCCAATTAATATCAAATACACATTGACATTTACCAGTCCTCTATGGAACAGGTGCCATAATATGAAAGGAAACATTTTGGTCCAGATAATTCTTGCAAGCTTATCTTTCAAATGAAGAGAGCCCTCCTCAATGTTTGGGTGCGCGGCTAACAAGGATTCCCTTGTCTAACAGCCCAGCGTCTGCTCAAGTGTGCAAGATTTGAAATGAGCAGGCAGAGGATAGGCGCCAAAGAAAGTAGTATAAGGTATTCATTGGGTGTTCGGCCAATGAGCTTCATGCTCCTGCGTCCAAGCGCCTGGGGTTATTTTTTCCAGATGGCGTCTATTTGTCTAACAGAAAGAAAATCTTCAAGTTCTACTTGTTAAATGTTGTCCACGTTTTGATATATTTGTTTAGGAGCTGTCAGAAGCCAAGTTTAAATGAAGAGCTCCTTGGAACATCTGGAATTGAGACCTGGTCATGGAGAGGCACGTTTAAGTTAGAGACAGAGGGAAGATTTGATTGATCCCCTGAAGATAATTTTTCTTGAATATATAAAGTTCTGCTAAGAAAAAATCACCACCTCTAAAAGTTCAAATTACCTGTTATCGAATTCTCCTGTTAACAGTATGTATCTGTCTCTGGAAAATATATTAGTGCTAGGTGTCGACATTACAAGTTTGATTAAATTCTCATATGTGGGATATATTTTAGACCTTCCAGATCTAAGCCATCCGTTCTTTGAACAAGTATTCACACAGGAAGTGGCATAAAAGATGCCCAAAGGGAAGGTGAGAGAGGGGAAGTGTGTTATTAATGCCTATTTCATTCAACGCATTGTATCAAGCCCTTTGACTGTGTTGTCTTTGTTTAATCCAATCTTTTGGTAGCTATTATTACTCCCAGTTTCCTGAAGAGAAAACTGAGGCTCCGAAACTAAATGGCCTCTCTGTTTCCACTCAGGTGGTAAAAGATCAAGTCAATGTATCTAAGGAATGGATATGTGAAGAGGGCATTTTTATTACTGTGATACTCACAAAAGTAGTTTAATTGCTACTATTTTATTAGGCTGAAGGATATAAAATTGCCAACACACAACTGTTTTTGATAAACAAAATTTCATAACTTAAGAATAAGCATTAGCATCAGGTCTTTCTTTCCCCAAATTTCACCCCATTACCCACTCACTGAAATTAAATATTTCCTCTCTTGAAACACAAGATTCCATGACTTGTTCCTTTGTCAACACTGCATTTGCTGAACTGTTGATATCTATCTTTTAGGAAGTTAATTGGTGCCTGTTTGAAGCTCTTTTGATAAGCCACAATTCCAATGGAAAAGAAGAAAGATGTTTTTAACTTTGGAAAAGCTATGAAACCTCTGAAAATACTAAGGGACAGTCTACCTTTGTTACACCATGACTTTATATCCTAGAGTAGTTAAATCTTAATTTGTGGTGTTTTAAAGGAAGGTTTAATTGGTATCGCTTACTTTCAGTGATAACAATTGCACTCCAATTTAGCTAAGCTCCATGGTTTATTTTCATGTAATTACACATTAACGTTATTTAGTCTATGCAATTATATACCAAAACCACAGATTCCACAACTTCACTGGTAATGGGTAGTTATGTGGATCAAGAATTGTAACAACATAAAGTTACTTAGTAGTTTCTGTTCTTTACATTAGAAGTCATAATACCATTATTTGCCACGAACCCATTACAGTGTAACTGATGCCATATTAAAGTACAGTGGTAATTGTACAAATGTCAAAATGTCCCAGAACTTACAAAAAGAGCAATGCTAGACTGATTACGTTTTATGTGGAAATGAATTAGCTAATTCCTCAACATTGATTTCTATGACATGACAGCTTTATTTTGACTTTTAAAACCTTAACAGGAATATGTTTAACCTTTTACAGTGCAGACAATTTGCAGTTTCGGGGGATGGAGTACAACAGGTTGTGATTCAGCATGTTCCCTTATTCCCCGTGACCTGCCTAGTTAGAACTAGTGTTTGACGTTTGTTGAATGAATAAACAAAGGCATCAACGATGGCTGTCCACACAATTGGAGAGAAGGTACTTAGGGACAGTGGGGCGAAACAGGCCATACTTTCAATGATCTCGGATCCCCACATTAACTAAAGGTAAATTTGATACAGATAAGCATGCAAAGCGCTTTGGTCTAAACCAAACCGTGACATGATCCAGAGGATTCATAGACTCAAACTTATGTCCCTGTGACTTCACCAGATTCTCTCTCATCTTCAGCTGCGCTCTGGTGATGGACACCGGAGGGTCTGGCTATCGGCCGGGCTCCTCAGCTCTCGCACGGGAGGCACCCAGCATCGCCCTGTGTGTCGGGGGCAGGCCCCAAAGGGCCCCGAATTAGAGTGCAGTGTGTTACCAGGAGATTTAGGGAATTCTGGAAAATGGATGAACTTTACAAGACTCCAGAGGTACTACTGGCAGTTAATTAAAGTAGTAATTTCAGAACAGTACCAACCTCAAGAGAGTATTTTTACAGTTCTAAACAGAGTCAATGAAAACTTCAGGCCATCCTCTTAAAACCTGAAAATGTGACAGCTGCACGTTTAGCTCATACGGTGCTGCACCTTCCTATCATGAGGAAGGGACAGATTTTGGACTGGGGAGAGGTGCACGAGAGTCCTTCAAGGATGACAAGAAGGGTCGCAGCACGTGTCAGAAGGACCCGAGGCTTCGGAATCCCATGGACAGAGTTTGCACCCGGGTCTCCAAAGCATTTCTTCCTTTGGGTTCTGAGGCAAGTGTCTCATCCCTCGCGAACCTCAAGTTTCAAAAACTGCCCAACGGGCTTTTCTTGAGCATTACAAACAAAAAATACGTTAAAAAACCTAACGATGCATGTTTGCCAGACACAAAGTTCTTGATAAACTGAAGTTTTCCCCAGCTGTGGTTACTTATCGTGGATGGGGTTATGTCCAACACCTACAGGCAGGATGGTTGAAGATTTAGACATGTTCCCCCAAACCTCATTATAACGGAATTTCAGTATACCCATATTTGCCGCCGATGAGCCCCATTCATGCATAATGTATTTATTTAGTTGCTCCCCATAAATAGCCAAGATAAGGCTTTACCTTCATTTTAATGTGATTAAATTGTATTTTTTAATTAAAGAATAAAAAGATGGTGGATAACAGGGGAAGGTGCCCAGGATGACGTAATGAGCAGAGGGCAGGTGATGTCCCTCCCTGACCCCTGCAGGCCTGGCCCAGCAGGTGCCAACAGTCCACTCCCCCCTACCAAGTAAAAGGCCCATGTGACCAGAATGTCACTGTCTAGTTTTGCACAAAAGCTACTCTTTCTACCCCACTGGCTAAATCCTGGAAAGACCATTTTCCCTGGGTGATTCTTGGTTAGGAGGTCAAACTGCTAATCAGAAGGATCACTTTTGAGGCTAGAATCCAGAGACTGGGGTTAGGAAAGTAAGGGGGTCCCTCCAATTTGCTGCAGTCTGTGCCACTCAGATGCCTGTTCAGCCATCTGACTAAAGCCAAAGTCCTTCCTGTGTCCAACCTTCCCAGCCTCTCGGTGAAAATGAAAGGAAACTTCTTAGCCGATTTCTGGAAGATCTCATTCATCTTGTTTGTTTAAATACATGGGCTCCTTTTCATCATATTGCTTTCCCCGTTCCATGATCTGGGTATCCTGTTTACATTAGTTTCTCCTTTTGCAGCCTACATTTCCTTTTGCTACAGCTTGTTCTTATATTTTTAGTCTACATTATTACATCTGGAAGTGGAATGTTAATTATGCTGACTTTTCTTTTGACGACAGAGAATTCGTGTTTTCATACTGTCTAGATAAGAGTGTTAATATATGCTAACCAGGAGCGGTTAAAGGAAAATCTCTCCTGGACTTTGCCTTTTCTTCTCTTTTTAAAATCTAGTCTTTCTACCAGAGGCATTGTATTTGTGGGTCTCTGTCTACATATTGCAATCATTATACAGAATACTCAATCTTTGGTGACAACAAGTCCCATAACTCAAAAGCATTCAAAAGATACCATCTTGTACGTATCTTTAAATCACGTGATGGATTCATGCAGTCATGCATATGCTAAAAATATGGCTACGGTTATAACTTGGTAAAATATGCTTCTCATATAGAACTTTATTTGAAGGATCAATAAATAGTACTACCATCAAACGTATACAGAATGCCTTAATTTTTAATCTGTAACATAATTCCTGAAGCTTAAGAATAGAAAATACCAGTGTTTAATCATGTTTTGTCTTCTGTTACTGAACATTCTTGTTTCGTAGTTCAGACAACCGAATGAAAAGCAAAATAAACTGAAACGTTTAGTAGAAAAATAATAAACTTTCTCTGTGTATTTTCAGGAGTTAAGATACTGCAGGTGCTGGTGATTTTTCTGGAAAGCATTTAAAGAGCATCAACCTAATCTCTGATTTCTTTTTAGAAGACCTTCAGAAGTAGGTATTTTTCAGATTCCTTTGTCTCTGCATGAACGAGGGTTGCTAGCTCGAGACTATAATGTATTACTGTGGAAAGCTTTGGTCTGTTACATAAATCATCTTAACACTCAGCGAGAATTGTCCAACAGTGCCATTGATGTGCTCAAGCCAATGATCCTGCAAACAATTTTTTTGTCTTTCTTCACATGTTAGACAATAGCAATAAATCATCTTCATTTAAAAACACACAATGTACTAATTTTTCAAGCAACAGTTAGCAGAATGAGATTTTTGGTAGGAAGCATAACATTTATTTTATTTGTGCTCATTGATTTCTGTAACCTGTGTTAAGTTAAAGGCGACGAGTCCCTCATTTATTCTAGCAACACTCGATGTGTACCTACTATGTGTAAGATGCCCACAAGATGGGATGTGAGATACGAAGAGCTAGAAGACAGTTTGTTACAAAGGGAGTTCAGGAGAAGAGAGAAATAGAACTTGGGCCCCCAATAAAGAGCAGTAAGTCTGAGGTGTCAAACAAGTGAGATCACAGTGTAAATGAAAGAGGAATTACTAGAAGCTGGGATGATCAAGGGATTCCTGTAAGCAGATTTACACTGGTATCAGGGCCAAGAGGTGAAACCCTCCTGCTAGGGTCAGGGGAGGTACACAGAGTGGACAAATGAGCAAGTCCAGGCAGGTGAACAGGCAGCAGGGAGGTTCAACAGCAAGCTCAGGTCTTCAACCTCTACCATAATTTCAAGGGCAAGATAGGTCCCCTCAATCAATCTTTGGGGTACTGGTCTCAATGAAGGCCTCTACAGGGACTGGGGTGCAACGTAACATTTCCACTGCGTAAAACCAGTGTGCAAAGCCCACATGAGGCCAGAGAGCAGGACCACCTTGAGCCTACCCCATAGAATGTCTGACGTTGGCTCTTCCTGGGGCCATGGGCCGGGAGAGCTTTGCGCCTTGGGATCAGGGCTTACAGGCTGACACTTTTAGGATTCAGGGGGTTCAGGGGTTGTAAGCTAAGCACTTGAACCAGATTAGTTGTGGGTGGGGCAGGGTAGCTTAATTTTCTTCTTTCTATCATGGCTAGTGCCCGATTCCCCTCTCCATGTACTTCTAACAAACTCCCTTATCATTTCATGCTGAGATTTTCCTGCCAAAAGCCATTAGCGACATTGGAACAGCGATTTCCTTCCTCTCAGCACTGTTTGGGGTCTACAAAGCCTCTCAGCAGTGTTTTTTAGGGGACATTTTAAAACCAGGCCTTGGGTTCAGCTGTCATAAATAAGGGTCTCCCCTTCCGCTGAAAACCCCCCAAGCTTCCAGAAAACAAATAATGTACTTCCCCAACAGGCCACACATGAGTAATCAGAGACTCGCACTGACGCAGAGAAGGTGCTTCTGAAAATTAGTAGGGGCTCGAGCACGTGGTGCGGGGATAGGTCAGCATTTCATATCCGATGCTGATCGGGGATCACTGGCGCCTTTAATTTCTCTGTTTAGTGTATAATTTTATATAAAAGACAACCTGTAATGTTTCTCGTCATCTACATTGTTCTCAGTTCTCAAACTAAGTTCAAACATCCCGAGATCCAGTTCTACAGTTTTGGGTTTTCCTTCATAAATAACCTATTTAACTCGTTTTTTTAAAAAACAGAAAACACACATAAAAAAAAAAACACAACACCTTTAATTCAACCACTTAAGACAAAACATTATTAAAATGTTTATTTTTCAAGATCCTTTTTAGTGTTTTGGGCTTTTGTTTTTGTTTTTAATAACGAGAGTAAGATCACAGGGCTCTGATTTTTTATTTGTTTGTTTGTTTGTATTTGGTTTTATTGGTTGTTTTGTTTTTTAGGGGCTCTGATCTTGAAGCTAGAAATTCTAAATACAAATCTCAGTCCGGGGCTTAATAGATGTAGTTACTGAATTTCTCTAAGCCTCAGTTTCCAAAGCTGTAAAGGCAGGAAAGATAGTATTCAACTTATTACGTATTTATTAGGATTAAATAAGATAAATATGGTAATGTAAACACTTTGGGTAATACACACGTTCATAAGAAGCAATCAATAAAGGTTAGCTACATTGTGATTATCATACCATTATATAATTTATTCTGATCACTTAAATGAATTGTGAATAATTTCCCAACATGCAAATAGATGTTGCCTATATTCTTGTTTAAACAGCTGCATAATATCTTCATGTTCTTTTTTCTTTTTTTTGGCTGGGGCTGGGGTTTGAACCCACCACCTCCGGCCTACGGGGCTGGTGCTTTACTTCTTTGAGCCACAGGCACCGCCCGATAATGTTCTATAATTTATTCCACCAATTCCCTATTTTGAACATTTAGGATGTTTCTAATTTTCCTGTTACAAATCAAGCTTATTCATTTATTTCCTGAGGAAAATAAATAATAAATTCATTTATTATAACCTTATTCATTTATTTCCTAAGGAGACAATGTTCCAGAGTTCTATATTTACACTTAAATGGAATCACAGAATGTTTGCTCAAGAAGAAACCAAAGAAATCATCCCCCCTCTTTGCAGATGAGGAAAATGAGGTACAGAGAAGTTAATTTATTTCCTTGTATTTATAGAACCATTTGGGTAATGGCTAAACCCACAGAATCATTATATAGATTTGCTTTACATTTAATAGGTGAATGAAATGCATTTGGTTTTAATATAACATTTTTAAACATGTGCTACCTTTGAGTTTCAATAACTTTTCTTTAAAAAAAAAAAGCCCTGTATTAAATTGATTTTTTTCTGACAGGCCCTATTTGCTCAATCAGATGCAAGCAGCCAGCATGGGGCTGAGCCTTCAGTGTCAGCTTATTTTTACAGGCATATATTTTGTCTATAAATTTTAAAAATACATGCTATAAGTGTTTATAGCTATAGTTTTCGGTTTTGTCTGTGAGTAGAAATCAGTAAATATTGGGTGTATAAACTTACATTCTGCATAAAGAAACTGAATTAGCGAAGGCCTGGCGCTGACAGGTGGCCTATATTCTTGGTTTGGCTCTTCAATCAAGGGATCCAGAAAAGAGGAAAGAAGCTCCTGTCTCTACTCATCACACCCTGATGGGCAAGTCCTTTTCGTTGGATTGCTGTACCAGGAAACAACCTTCACCTATTGGAGGTCATTTCACTCCCTCCATCTTTGCGCCAATGAAAGCTTATGTAGGCTGAAAGCAGGGATGGGGAAGAAAAAAAGAGTTGAACAAGTAGAAAGAATTTCCCCAATTTAATGAAGATAAGACGCTTTCATATTCAGTTTCCCAGAAGGGGGGATCCCCGGGCAGGGTAAGACGGAGAGATCTCCTGTGCTTGGCTAGTGTCCACGGGGGGAGAGAGCCCTGGACTTGGAGTGCAGAGAGAAGGGACAGGTGGTGTGACAAAGGCTAGTAAAGAAGGAGAAGAAGCGATCATCATTCCAGACCAACAAATCCAAGGACAGCAAAGAACTACTGTACCTGTATCGCTCTTTTATGTGAATAAACATGAAATGGCTGCTATCATAGCTAAAAAATGACCAAATATCCATGGTCTCATTTGGCCCACTTACTATTTCTCAGAGTATTCCCGCTCATGTAACACACTGTAGCTATCTCAATGCTAAAAAGCTAGTATGTCAACATTTTGACCTTAAAGTTCTAAAATAAAATTAAGCCTGGCTGACCAAGGATGGAGTCTGATGTGGGCCGTCCAGCTTACCGAGTCAGGGTCCTGCCTCTGATATTTCCTATCTTTTTGATGTTTGGCTGCTCACTCTATTTCTCATCCTCACTGTACTATCATAAAGATTAAATAAGATGATGTATCCACACCCTTGGTTAGCTCCTTGTCAGAAAGAGGTAGCTTCCCACTGACAGCTGTTATTATTATTATTGTTGTTGTTGTTGTTCTTTTTATCATTAATTATTATGAATTTACTTCACTGCTGACACTGAGGTAGGAGCGGGATACCACAAACTTCCAGCCAAGCAGAAGCTTCCTACTACAGAAACTTACCATCATCTCTCTAAGAAAGACATGTAGTTGAGGTGAGAGCACCAGAAAGAAGCAGCCCCCATCATGCAGGGGGGTCTAGGCCTCCCGGAAGGGAGGCAGCTTCTATAGAGGTGCTGGCACTGCCCTACCCTGCAATCCTAACATTCCTCACCCCGTTTCCTCCAAGGGCTACTCTGCTTTGTAATCTTAGAAAATAACAACTCGCAGTAGGCTTAGCTCTTCTGGAAGGAGAGCCCTCTCCTGAAATGCTGGGAAGCCCAGTTGCATGTAGGGAAGCTTTCCTTGCTGTGCTCAAACAGCAACCAGCAGAGCCCTTGTGAGTTTCAGAAAAGGCCGTCCCTTTGAGCAAGTTGATGCTGGGTCTTAGAAGTCACTTGTTTGGCTCTGCTACCCACAGGATCAGTTATCACAGATGATGAACAGCAAGGAATGTGTGCAGAACATTTCCCAACATAGCCACCAATTAATTTCAACTCATTAAGGGTTATGGGTAAAAATTTTTTATGTCGAAAACTGAAATAACATCGATCAGGAAGAACACAGGAGAAAGTAAAAAATACGGAAATAGATAAAGGTTAAACCGAAACCTTCTTTGTGTTTCTGGGAAGCATAGCTAGGTGTGCTCCCAAACCGAGGAACTGAAACTTCAGAGGGAAACTTAACACTTTTTAGAAGGTTGTTTAGGGGGCAGGGGAGGATGTGCAGAAGGAGGTCTCAGAGGAGATGGCGGGTGGAAAACACCTCAGCTTTTCTGAGCCTCAGTGTTCTCAGACTAAAAGTGGGCAAATTGCTTCTACTTGACACTGAATTTTTTTTCTTTTTTTTTTTTTTTGTCTTTTGAGACAGAATCTCACTCTGTTGCCCAGGCCAGAGTGCCCTGGCGTCAGCCTAGCTCACATCAACCTCAAACTCCTGGGTTCAAACGATCCTCCTGCCTCAGTAGCCTCCTGAGTAGCTGAGACTACAGGTGCCCACCATGACCCCTGCCTCTAATTTTTCTATTTTTAGTAGAGACGGGGTCTCACTCTTGCTGAAGTTGGTATTGAACTTCTGAGCTCAAGTGATCCTCCTGGTTCTGCCTCCCAAAGTGCTGGGATTCCAGGCCTGAGTCACCATACCCAGCTGACACATTGACATTTTTAAAATTCAGTGCTTGTTTAGATTTGGAACAATCTAAAGTATCCAATGTGCTCAGCCCTACTATGAAGCTAATTTAAAGGTTTCATATGGAGGCTATAACCCAACTATAGCACAAGAATATGGGGAAAGGGGCAAGGGAGGGGAGGGGAGGAAGGAGGTTGAGGTAGAGGGAGGGTAATTGGTGGGCCACACCTACGGTGCATCTTAGAAGGGTACAGGCGAAACTTACTAAATGCAGAATACAAATATCTTCATACAATAACTAAGAAAATGCCATGAAGGCTATGTTAAACAGTTTGATGAAAACATTTCAGACTGTATATAAAACCAGCACATTGTACCCCTTGATTGCACTAATGTACGCAGCTATGAGTTAATAAAATAAATAAATAAATAAAGGAAACTTAGAAATGGAGTTGGCATAGGGCGGCACCTGTAGCTCAGTGGGTAGAGTGCCACCCACATACATGGAAGCTGGCAGGTTCAAACCTGGCCCGGGCCAGCTAAACAACGACAACTGCAACCAAAAAATAGCCGGCTGCTGTGGCAGGCGCCTATAGTCCCAGGTACTTGGGAGGCTGGACAAGAGAATCACTTAAGCCCAGAGTTTGAGAGGTTGCTGTGAGTTGTGATACCACAGTACTCTATTGAGGGCAACATAGTGAGACTCTGTCTCTAAAAAAAAAAAAAAAAGGAAAGAAAGAAAAGAAATGGCATTGGCATAAACAGGTGACATTATTCAACATATGATTGTTATTAATTTGAAATATACTTATTCTTGGGGACATTCTTTAGTGACAGTTTTATTATAAGTGGCAGAAAAAATACAGCATGTTATAATGACAAGATTTAACAGGAAGGATCATATAGTCTTTTATAATTGTCCATGTGCTGAAAAAAAAATCTTCAAAATATAACCATGAATAAGCCAAAGGACTGTTTTCAAAAGGTATCAAATTCCAGGGCCTCACTAGTCAGGCTGAGTAGGGGAACCACAGTGCCTCTTCCCAAGGCCTCGTGTGCAGGCGTCACTCGACATTTGCCCACAGAGCAAACCATGTGTCATATGGAGCTGGAGGCTTTGAGAATCTGTTTTTACCAGTAATGCTATTTTGGCCAGACATTTTCATAATTTTTATCACTGAAATACATTTCACCAATGCCTGAAAAAACATACTATTAGACAATTATCATAAAATTCTCATGTATACCCAGCAACAAACATTCATTTTCTGAAATAAAAAATGAGCCTTATATTCACAAATCCCACAGCTTGGAAATGTATATGATACACAACATTTAACCTGTCAGCAGCCTCATTAATGTCAATGAGTAGAAACTGGCAATCAGGAGATGGTGTGTTCCACATGTGTTTATGTTTTAAAATGCTCCTAAAATAGCTCTGCTGCTGAGGGTGATAGAAAACGCTTTTACTGGACAAATTTGTGATTTTAGAAGATAATTTCTCAATGAATGAATTTCAGTTTAAATTTTATGGTCTATTCACATTTCCTAGGAATTCATATTTTCATGTACATGATCATTTTACAGCTAACGGAGTCAATGCTCCACTAAAATAATAACCATCACAATAAATAAAAATAAAGGCTGGGTGGGTAAAGAATTATTTAAAGTTCAACTATTCCAATGTGGATGGTCCAAAAAAAAAAAAATGCAGAAAGACTGGTGTGTGTTTGGCTATCACCAGCCCTAAGATATATATTTGTATGGCGCCTGTATTCAATATCCACGCAGCTATTGAGACATTTTTATAAACTGCAAGAAATATGGGAGCTATTTCAAGATATAATGCTGAAAAACAGACTTCCATGTAAGAAGCCAATTTAGGAAGAAAACAACATAAACAATAGTAACTTGTGTGCTCAAGTGAAGCATCTTTTTAATTTTGAGTAATGAAGATGTCAAGCCAAATGCTAGCGTAGTTTAACTTAATTAGGTGGCCTATTTTTCCAGGCATCCTTTCATTTCCCATTGAAAACTCAGCTTGTATGCGAGGCAACAAGAGCAATTTTGTCTGTAATGAATACCTCCGGGACTGCAAGAGTAATCATTTGAATGTTACACTGAAGACTGGTTTGAGAAACTAGTCTGGGCTTGTTAAGATGCCAGACTTTGTTAGATTAACTAGATTACTCAAAGTGTGGCAGCTTTATCATTTTATTGGGTCAATGGTCAAAAAGTCAAGTTGATTTTACCTCCGAAATTTCTGCCAAAAGGAACCAATCTGAAAGTAAGTGGTCTAATTTATAGTTCAAATTTATGTCACAATCATGGAAATTTTATGGCCCATAGTAAAGGGATTTTTCCCCCCAAAATAGCCTTAAATATGTTATACTTTCTAGGCCCTTTTTGTCATACCCCATTTACGCTCTAACCTGAAGAATTTTCTCATTAGGAAAACATGTGTTTAAAAAAAACCATAGAGTCATTAATGTGTTTGCACATCTCAAAACACCATTCTAATGGAAGATTCGAGAGAATATGGTACAAAAAAAAAAAAAACTTAGAGAATCCTATTGGTTCTGTTGCCATTGTATTGCTGATGACAAAAAACATGATATCACTGTAAAAATAACTGCCTATTATTATCTAGTTTATTATCATTTTAACTCTTTTTATCTTGCACTTGAAATGATTCTCTAAGAAGAAAGAAGTGCTAGAATCTTCTGTGAATACATAAAGGCGTTGGTGTGCCGATGAGGGGCGCTACTGCCGTGGACTAGTAGGCGAAAATTGCTAACCATCTTCAATATGGGGCTGAGAAGCCCTGCAGCGAAGACTCAAAGAATTAATGTGATTAAAAAAAACTATACACAAGGCAGCGCCTGTGGCTCAAAGGAGTAGGGTGCCAGCCCCATATGCCGGCGGTGGCGGATTCAAACCCAGCCCTGGCCAAAAACTGCAGGAAAAAAAAAACTATACACAAATTAATTAATTTACTCATTTTTCAACAAGTAATGCTGCATACCTCTGATATATCAGACATTATTTTAGGAGATCTGGACAGAACCAAGAGCAAGTCCCACCACCAAGAGCTTACTTACAATCAGGTGGGCAAGACAAGGGCACCCTGGGTGTCCCTAGTGTGCCAGATGACACAGAGGGACAAATATGTACTTCGGGAACTCAGACCTAATAGACACTGGCAAGACACTAGTTAGCAAAAGTGAGGAGAATAGAAAGGTCAGAGTAAGGGGAGGTGGAGTGAGTTAGCGAGAAACTGTGAGGCCCAGAACTAAGACAGGCATTGTGCAGCTGGAGAAAAGGAGACAGATTCAAAAGTCAAGTGGAAAGTAGAAGCAATGATATCTGGTATTAACTAAAGGCTGAATGATGAGGGGCCTTGGGTGTTTGGGCAGGTGGTGTTGACACTTCAAACTACAGGCAGTATAGGAAAATAGAGACAGTTAGCGGGTGAGGAAGCAGGTTGGAGGTGACGAGTTGTGGCCTGGTGAACTGATGGGCTGAGTCAGCCCTGCTGTCAGGGACGGTGTCCAGCAGTGAGACATTAAACCTGAAACTCACACGAGAGCAACCTTGGATCCACACGCTGTTCAGGTTTTATACTCAAAACGTCTTGTATGAAACCTATGTCAAATGCTTAGTGTAAGGTTGCAGGAAAACATAATATTGCTGTGTTTTACCACTGTCATTTTTCATCTTGAGATTTGAGGGACTGGGTAAGAGATGGAGTTTAAGTGGGGGTTGGGGAGGGGCTGGAGCAGGGAAAGAGAAAATTGATCACAACGTAAGAATCACTTAAAATATGACTTGGGGTCAGGACATTGAGTATTTAGGGTTGACTGTGATGCTCAGAATTAACGACAAAAATTAGTTCAAACTTCAAGGGTAACAGTTATTGAAAGGAGGAGGAAGGAAGGAATGAAAGCAAGAAGGAAGGAGGAGAGGGAGGGAACGAAGGAAGCAAAGTGGGATGGAGGGAAACCAAACAGAAGGAAAAGGTTCAGCAGAGCAAAGGCCAAGGTCATGGAGGAAGTGATGTAACCAAACAGAAGGAAAAGGTTCAGCAGAGCAAAGGCCAAGTCATGGAGGAAGTGATGTAACCAAACAGAAGGAAAAGGTTCAGCAGAGCAAAGGCCGAGTCATGGAGGAAGTGATGTAACCAAACAGAAGGAAAAGGTTCAGCAGACCAAAGGCCAAGGTCATGGAGGAAGTGATGTAACCAAACAGAAGGAAAAGGTTCAGCAGAGCAAAGGCCAAGGTCAATGAGGAGGAAGTGATGTGTTAAAAAATCTGGTTCAATCAAGTAACCTGAGCTTCTTCATACCCTGACACCAGAAAAATCTTCCGATTCCCTCTATTAAGAGATGATTTCCTGCATTAAGAAGAAGAATCTTTGAAATCTTTTCACACAGTATCCTGACCAAGGCCTACATGAGAAAAGCAAAGTCTCTGTGTCCAGAGAATGGCAGTGAGGCTGGAATGCACGGAATGAACAGGTAGCTGAGGGAAAGGACATTCTTTTTTGTTTTGTTTTGTTTTGTTTTTTGCAGTTTTGGCCAGGGCCGGGCTTGAACCCACCACCCCCAGTATATGGGGCTGGCGCCCTACTCCTTGAGCCACAGGCTCAAGGGAAAGCGATGGGTGGGTAGTATTCATCACTAAACTATACTGAACAGCAACAACCTGATGCCATAGAAAATTCTGGGGAAGATAACTAGACTCCTTTTCCGCTTCCTCTGGTCGTATTTAATTCAGGTGAACATTGGTATCTTGAGTACAGTCACACGTAAGGGCTACAGAAGGGACAATGATTATTTCAGGGGCTGCAGGCATGGGTGAGGCGGGGGCTCTCAACCTGCGGGTCGCGACCCCTTTGGACTGTGCTAAAGGTTCGCAGCTTAGGAGTTGAGAAGCACCGGGCTAGAGTTTAAGGGAACGTGGTGGAGCTCAGAGCAGGTGTCCACGTTGGAGGCCGGGAGGGAAGCCGACTGCCTTCTCTCATGACTCTAGATCAGTGGTTCTCAACCTTCCTAAAGACACTTCCGCATTGTGTAGTTCAAGTTCTATACACGGAGAAGAAAAATTAAATGATGTTCTAAATTAACATAGTGAGTGACCAACACACTAATAGCTGTTCGAGGAGAAAATGGTCACTAGGCCAAGAATGGTGCCAGAGTGAACTGGAAGTCTTACGGGTTTTTATTACATACTCGTCAGGCTTATTATGGGGCAATATATTCCATTTAAAAGCTGCCTATAAATTACAAAACTATATGCAAAAGTTTTAAGGATCTGTATACTCTCGCTTAAGAGGTATACAGTGAGTGCAGCGGATAGCGCCAAAGAGCCCTTTGGGACTGTCTAAAAGAATATCATTAATTTTTACAGTGTACTTTCCTTTCTGGAGCACTTCCAGCATTGGCTTTCTATAAAAATCATTTCAAGTTCAGAATTATGCTATTTGCTTGCAGCAACATCACAGAAGCAGTAGTGCACCATATGTTGCTACTTAGCAACTTACTCTGTAAGTCCCAAAGCATGTACTGATTTGAAAATTGAACAGGAATTATAATTGTTGAGTGATGCTATGAGGCGAGTTGTCTTGAATTACTAAACTATGCAGATGTTTGATGTTATGTAGGAAAAGGAATAAAACTTTTTTTTTTTTCCTGCAGGATGACTAAAATCTTATTTGTGGTCGCCTAAAGGGATACATTGATTAAAATTCCCTAAAAGAATACCAGGTAATGAATTCTTGAACACTCTATATTACAGTAAACAAAAGGAATGTTAAGTGTAAAATTTAGCTGAGGCCATTAAGCTTATGTAATTTGTGAAACTTATCTTCCTCCAGAGTGTGTATTATGTTTCATTAGTCTAGTTTTTAAAATAGCACATTCTAAAAACATTTTCATATATACCACCCTACAAAAAGAATAGTTTGCTCCTAGCTCACCAACCTGCCATGTCTTTAGAAAATGCAAGAAGTATTTAGAGCCCTTTGCTCCTTCTTTATAGATTATCACTTTTAAAACATTTAAAACAGTCTTAGTAACTCCCGACTGAAATATTAAGAAAAATAATGTTAGTTGCTTGATTTCAGTAAGAGCTTCACGTTATGCATTGAACTTGAATTTTAAAATCTAAGGAGTCAAGCCATTACGATATATATGCTCTGAACTTCCAATCCTTTATCCAAAACTCTTTTAAGAGGGACATAATGATTCTCTGAGAGGGAGCAGATGCTTTATAAGAGCAATCATTTATTGAGTTTGTGTTTCTACTGTTTCAAACAAATTCAATTAGCCCTTACACTTCAAAACCCTAACGGCACCAAAGAGATGATACCAGGTTCTTTAATCTAATTGTAATACTAAACTTGTCAGTACAGTTTTGGGATTGATGGTTAGAAGAAAATTAATAGTAACATTTTTCATTTTTTAATCAAACAGTCCTATTCAGTACTACCTATGGCTCTTGGAGGCTACTTAGCCAAATGAATTCAGTTAAGAATTCTAAATGCTAAGCTCAGCCTTCCAGGAGTATTCTTAGAGCAATTGCCTGTGCTGATAGAAGGAATTACGTCAGGATCTTTGAACTTCACGATGACCTTTTCGGCTGAACAATACAGTCTAGTTTCCAGAATGTCTGCCAGAGAAGCCTGTGATCGTAATGACTCCTAGATGCAAAGTTCATGGAGATGCAGGCCTGCCTCTGTTTTGAGTTAAGGATGAGACGTTTTATTCACAGACTGTATCCCTAACATACACATTAGATTTAACTCACTGACAATCGCCCTGCAGACAAATAGAAGCCCACTCCCACCCCACTTCTAATTACCAAAATTTAAGCAGACAGGTAAGCAGGCACAGAAAACCACTATGATAAGATTTTATACCATACGCAAAACTCAAAAACTATCTACCATGCTTTCACTGTTCTGGGGGAAAAAAGAAAAAAGATGTTTGTGTCAACAAAATGTCCCACGAACTCTCCCATACAGTCACCTATTTCTTTTTGTGTACGGTGCTCTTATATTTGGTTATACTGACACCCAAGGGCAGTTATAATTTTTCTTTAAATGCCCTCACTGGATTAAAGGGCCTGGTCTTAAGTATCTAAAAATAAATAGTCAAGCATTTACTTTTTATAAATGTAACCATTTACATTCTCATTGGACTTTTGTTGTTACTGCTCATGATTAAATACCTTGTCAGCCATTCCCAGTAAAATAGATACAAAGGTGCCCTTGAAAGTTTCAATCATGTTGGGCTTTGGGGCCTGAAAGTTCCCCCTCACCTCTTCCACCTCCCCGGTAGATCTGATAGCAGCCTTAAAGCGCCCACCCGCCGAGTGATTTGGGTTATGAACGTAACGTTTTGTTGAAAATGGCCCCAACAGTTGATAATTAAAGCTATTTGTGACATGTGTAGCTTAAAATGATTAACTCGTCTACAGTCAGAAGCACAAATACCCTGCACCTGTAAAGACTATTTCCTAAAGGTAAAACAACTGTTTAGGAAAGATCATGCTGGCAAAACAGCTGCTTGCCGTTCTGGAGCGCAAACAAGGTAGTGTCTTTCAACAAATGCCAACTCCATGTTTTATCAGCTCTATCTCATTAACTGGAAACAAGGCTTAAATGCTTTGTTTATAAATTATGATTATTCCTGATTGCGGCAGTTACCGATAGTGCTACTCATTTGCAATGCAACTCTTTGAATTTGTTTAATTACAATTTGAAACAAGGCAGAGAAGATTAATTAACCCACCTGGCTGGCTGGCACATAGTCCTGGCTCGGCTCTGTCATGCTCATATACATGTTCTCACCGTCAAACTGCGAATGAAATAATAGTAAACATTCAGCAATCTTCACTGTGGCTGTGTTTTGTTTTGTTTTGTTTCTCTCTCTCTCTTTTTTTCCACCATCACACGGGAAAACAGTAGCCATGAAAAATACTGTGGCTGGAACCAAGAAAAATCTGTCATAGCGAGTGAGCTACATCTTTTCTTTGATTTTTCTGTTGTCATCCTTACTGACCCTGGATGTCAGTGATTTGGAGTAATTAGTGCTCTAGTAATTACAGCAAGCAAGCAAGAAATGAGTGGTTTCCTTTCATCTGCAATCTGTTTTAAAACAAAATGGCTCATTTTGCACGCCATGTATACATATTGCAGTTGGGTTGTAATGAAGTATTAAATGAATGGCACGGTTTCTGAAAGAAAGGAATAATGGAAAACACGGCAGCACAGCTCGGTGCATTCTGAGTTTAGCTCTCAAAAAAGAAACAGTGCAGACTTTTCATAATAGACTAAAACTGGCTTCACCATAATAGCCTTGTGATTAAAAAAAAATTAACTTTGTAATAATATTTGAAAAGAGTCTGTGCCACTTTAACCACGGCTTTGGATGATAATAACAATACAGATACAGAGGCACAATGAAATTTCCTCTGAAACTTTTCAGAGACATAGAATAAAATGTATTAGAAATGCACAGAAATTCACACACAAATGTTAAAGCTGGGAACAAGATGGAAGGAAGAAATTCACAAGCGCAGCACAATTGGAAAACTATCAAGTAGTTCAGGCAACAGCAACAATACCAACAAGAAAATACTTTTCATTATTTGGGTTTTTGAAAGGCGTAATCACTCTATTCAGACTTAATCCTCAGCTATCTTTAGTCCCTTGATAAATGGGCAAAGCATTCCTCTTTGAGTCGGAGGGAGAATTTTCCCAAGGTAACAATCAAAATGGACAAACACAATCAACATCCAAGAGCTGATCTGAGTTTACTTTCATTGACAAGCCTAATTTCAGACACGGGAAGTTGAAATCTGAAAAATTACATTTTTAACAGTGTTATGGATAGAGGAGAAATGTTGTCTTAAGGACATATTTTATACACCACCAAAAAAAAGGTAGATAGAGCAAAACAGATACTGTGCTATCGGCACTGCATTCCTTCACCTGTGAGTCCCCGACACAAGAAGATTATACAAGCACTAGGGATGGACTAAAGCTCCTAAGTTGTGATCAGCAGTAGTGGGTTCCTAGACTATTCACCTAAACATAGGCTGTAAAAGTAAAGCCCTCCCTAAAGATACTGAGGCACTCATGAGCTTAAGCTCAGAGAATCAGAGGATTTCCTTACCCATCACCCTGTAAATATATTTCCCATTATGTGAACAACTTAGCTAAGCAGACATGAAATTACTTATTGAATGATGTGGTGGTGAACACCGATCAGAAATAATGAGAGAAAAAAGAGCTGGGTGTTTTGGTTGCTTTGTCAACAAGCTCAAGAGCCCTAAATCCAAGTCGCGTTACCCAAGGTTGCTTTCCCACCGGACAGATGAACACCTTCAACCCCAAACAGCGCAACCCCAACCAATCTGCCTGCCACCCCTCACAACCCAAGGCCTCACAGCCAGCATCACTAAGCATTTCTCCTTCCCAACCCACTTTTGGAGAACACTGGTTTGTTTGCAAATGTTTTTCCTCTTGAGATGCCAAATAACCATTTAAAATATGGACAGTTTCTCTGACTATAATAAATTAAAGTAGTGAAGTGAATCAAACACTCCGCTGCCTATGTATATTCTATAAATGTGTTACTTTCTATTTCATCTTCCCTAACTCATTTTCTAAATCTGGGTTGTTCTCAAGCCAACTAAGGCTTTGAAGTTTTGGTTTTAGTCTTTCCAAAGTGTACACTAATTGAGTACATTTAATGTTAACTGCTCTTGTAAGGATGCTTTCCTCAGAAAGTACCGATACTGATGTAATAGGGAGCCAAGGCTGTGACAGCAATTTACAATAAAAGACCGGGGGCTACAGGAGTCCATTCTACGCCCATCACCATCGTCTTCACATGTATTAGCTGATGTGCATTAACTGATTTAATCTTTGCAATAACTGAGAATCAGGTGTTATTATTACCTACATTTTGCAAATGAAGGGACAAAGGCACAGAGAAGTTAAGTTAGATACCCAAAGTCATACAGCTTCTAGGAAGCAAGTCTGGAATCCAAACTATGGCCATGCCATTAACCACCAAAACAGAGAATTATATTCTGAATCACAATGATCAGTTGGCTATCAATTCTGAAGACAATGTCAAAAAATACTCAAAACAGATTGATGGCACTATTTCAACGATAGCATCATATTGTCTACAATTTCTGTGGTACCGTGAGGATTTCAAAGAAACAAGAGTTGTGGGGAGCTGTCAATTTAATAATTAGCCTGGCAGAATATCTCTGGATGTTTAAAAGACTGAGAGGGTGTATGATGGACAATTTGATGTGTCAATGTGACTGGGCCACAGGATACCCAAACAGTTGGCCAAACAGTATGCTGGGTATGTTTGTGAGGGTATTTCTGGGTGAGGTTTACATCTGAATTGATAGCCTGGGGAAAACAGATGCTCTCCCCAATTGGGTGAGCCTCATCCAATCATCTGGAGGCCTGGACAGCACCATAAGGCTGACCCAGATCAAGGATTCCTCCTGCCCGACTGTTGAGCTGGGACATCAGTCTTTTTCTGCCTTTGGACAGGAACTAAAACACTGGCTCTCCTTGGGTCTCAAGCCTGCCAGCTTTCAGCTGGGAACTACATCATCAGTTCTCCTGGACTCCAGCTTGCCAACCACAGGTTTGGGCCTTCTCAGCCTCCATAATAACAGGAGCCAATTCCTTACAATGAATCTCTTTCTATTATACATATCCATATACACAGATGTAGATAGATGCAGGGGCATCCTGTTGGTTTTCCTTCTCCAGAGAACCCTCATATAGGGGACCTTCCCTTTTTCTGACACACGGTCTTGTTCTGTCACGCAGGCTGGAGTGCAACTGTAGAACTCTCTGCAGCAATGAACTTCCTGGCCTCAACTGATCCTCCTGCCTCGGCTTCTTGCCCAGCTGGGACTACAGGCGCACACAGCCACCATGTCAGACTACATTTTTAAATTTTTGGTAGACATGGGGTCTTGTATGTTGCTCAGGCTGGTCTCAAACTCCTGGCTGGCCTCAAGTGGTCTTCCCGCCTCGGTCTGCCAAAGTTCTGGGATTACAGGCATGAGCCACCATGCCGGGCTCACTTCTTTCATTACTATCAGGATATTCAGGACTCTTCTAAAAGCATGTTTCTGGTGGGCCTACAATGTAGAAGCACATTATTTCACACTACTGCTTGCTTTTTCGAAGAGAAGAGCCATGCTGATTTTGCTGGGAGAGTCTCTGGGCTCATTTCCCATCAGCACTGCCTGTGCTCCAATACGCCCCCGCCACACACAATCACAGCTCTTCATCCAGAAACCATCCTACCCTTTTACTTGTTGCTATGTTGCTTAGACTCCTCAGCTCCCTGTGGTGAGGGCTGGGCTGTCTGCAGGCCCTGGGCTCTTCCAACTCTGCTTCTGGACAAGGTTTGGTATCAGGGGACTCACTCCCCTGTGAGCTACCAAAGAGCAATTACTTACCTCTGGTGTCTCGATAGCGCTGGCACATAGTCTCAAAAACTGTATATTGTCTAATTAAAAAATTAAAATACATTTACTTGATTATCTTCTAAGATAATCTATCTAAGTAGATTATCTTCCTAGAGAGGTAGTGACTTGAGAAGAGGAAGAAGATTCAGCTTTTAGAGAATAGCTGGATGGTTTTTAAAGGAATTTGACTCAAAGTCTTCCAGTGGATTAAGACTAGTGATAGAGGAGCGAAAGCTGCTTAAAGGGAGAGGAGAGAAAGAAAAACAGAACAGAAATCGCCAGGGTGCCATTCTCAAATGCCAGGTTCACTTCTTCCTCAAGATTTTTATTTAATAAAATTTTATTTAATATAAAACATATATATATTGGTGAGGAAATAAGAGACATGGCTATAAATAAATGTATGCTCTTTAGCTAAAGAATTTTGAGTTTCCAAACAAAAGTTTTTGTGTGTCAGAACAGGCCTAGATATTATCCTGTGGTTAAAGGACTGTGGTTGGACAAACTCTTGGACCCAGTGGAAAAGGGTAAGCCCAGACGCCAGCAGGTCCCAGGTTTATGCCATCCCTGCACTTATCCAGCTCCATCCAAACACACCCTGTCCAGGAGCTAGTGCCAAGGGTCTCAACAGTCCTCCCACTGATCCTAAAATCTCAGAATGCACCCCATGTCATGAGCTTAGGGCCATTTGTCATTTGAAGTAGAATTACAGCTCATCATCCTGGAATTTGGGTTAAGTTCTATGAAGACATCATACTGGATCCCTCACGTCATGATTAGAGAAATATTAATAGATTTTCTTCGTTGGTTAAGAGGTCCATCTGGAAATAGAACTCAGACCTGGACACCTAGTAGAAGAGTTTTCACTATGGCATACTACCCTATGCTTCATCACACAAGGGGTGTGGGGATGCATCTACTGCGCTAAACTCTACCTCCGTAAAAAGTGGGGTCACATTCAATGACTTTGTGCATGGGTGTGTGCATGCCCCCCCACACCTGAAGGTCCAGCATTTGTGTGATCACGCTCAAAGGACTCTGCTTCACTCTATCCGAGTTACATATCAGATGACCATTATTAATGACTGCTGTACTAGAATTGCTTTATCCAACATAACTAACGGAATTTTCTTACTCCTCACGCTCATCACAGTTACTATTCTTAGAAGTCAACTGAACTTAGGCATCGTTAACTATTCAAAACATACCCAAGCATACTAGGACTTTGAATTTCTATACCTTCTCAATTTAAAACCTGAAGTCGACTTTGGAAGAATAAATAGACTGACTTATTTAAATCTAAATGTAAATGGCATCAACCCAGGATTAGCCTTTCTGACCAAGAGCAGTTAGACTCTTTATTGTGTTTTTATTTGAAAGCACCAGGGGATACAATCATATAAAAAATCATTTATAATCTTCTAGTACAGTTTTTTGAAATTGTTTTTAGAGGATATTAACCAAACCCATAATCCCCAAAGCTTTCGTACTAGGTGGTTATTATTTCTTCTATTTAAAAACTGGAAACAGAAATGTAGCACCATCTGAACATAATGAATCACGAGCAAAACTGGGTGATATTAGGCCACCAAAACCACTAAAACAAGAAAAATCAAAGATTGTAAATATAAATCCATCACTGGCTCTGCTACAGAAAATGAGATCTTTTTAGAGAAACTATTAAAAGAAAACCAGAAAACTACTGCAGAGAGAGGGGAAAAAAAAAAACCTCGTGGAATCCACGAAACAGTACCACATTGTTTCTCTGTGAAGGGGAAAACTTCACATTTCTGGATGTTTTCCGAAGGGATATTTGATACTTTGATTTTTTTTTACAAAACAGCTAAAAATGGAAATGTTTACAACAGGGAGCTAATTTGACATTTCTTAGAAGATGCATTGTAATAAATCATTACAAGAGAGGCTAATATCCTCAAAATAAGATTTCCATTTTTGTATTTCCATTTATGTGTTTTGCCTGGCCCAATATAAGATCACAAGTCATCTATTATTTTTAATGGAAGAAATAACTTAATGAAGTCAAAGACTCTGCTGTTTCGTACAGGGCAAAGCATTTGAGTGTGACGTGTAACATGAAGGGTGACAATGTGCACACAGACGCAATTACAACGAGGTTCACATGGGCGGTAATGACGGAGCAAGGCCACCAGGCCGCTTCCTACGCATCCTCGCCACTCTCAAGAGAAAGGTCAGGAGGCTCTGGAGTGAGAGTATTTGTCTATTATCTCTCAGTGTCAAGGCTGACCCTGTTGATGCAAGAGTCTTTAGTCAATCAGCCTCCACACTGAGCCCAGCTGAATGAAACCGGTTCTGAGCACGGGGGCCCAGAGATGTGGCTTATGCTGAAAGGAGGGGATCAAGCAAAGCAAAGGCTGTCAACACCCACAGATGGAAAGCAGAGTCACCCTGATGGATGTGCCTTCCAACCCAGCAGGACATGGCGCTGCCCTGCAGAAGAGCAATGCCTCTGGGCTGGGCTCCAGTCACTTGAATTTGAATGGTAAACACTCGCTGTAGTTCTGAACTGGATGGGGAAGAAGAATGGCCCAGCATAGCAGGGCTGCTTGGAGACTTGGCCATGGGGGGCAGGGGGAAGAGGGAAAGAACACCAGGCCCACAACTGAGAACCTGGGCTCTACTCTGGGATGAACTCACATTCCCATTTTTTTGTGCTAGTTATATATTCATTTGAGGAAGAATTGGATATCATGTTCCCTTTGTGAATCGTGAGAATGGATCTTTTCAGTAGTAATAATGCTACATACACATTTAATCTAACCTGTCCTTGTAAATGCTGCCCTACACAGAGGCTCAGTGGCATACATCACAAGGAGAGAAAGACAGTCATTTCCCTCTGTTGTTACCAGTAAGGCTACAGTGTGTTTTTCATTATTGTGCTTTTGTTTTTATGGTTTTTAAACAAATGCAATGAACTTACTAATTTAAATGAATATTGCATTCTTCTAAGTAATCACCTTAAAAGCTTCACAAGTAAGATCATGATGCCATAACGATCCAAATCAGTTTGAACCTCTTCATTTCTAATTCCATTAAATATATGAAGCCATTTAATTTTTGTAAGGACCTTGTGATACGATGACTGTGACTTCTCTTATTCTACAGATGACAAAACTGAGACACAAAGTCGTTAAGTACGTCTGTGATGAATCTGATTCCATGCTCTGTAGATCTGCTCAGACTTCCTGGCTATCAGGTGTTGGCCGTCAGCCTTTGCTTTCAGGGATGGCTGACACCATTCCTGTGGTCATGCAGCCCCTAGGGGAATCCCTTCTGCTGCCACCATGCTACAGATCAAGGAGTCCAAAAGCACAGCACCAAATGATACCAAGAAGCTCTGCACCTGAGCCAGAGCTGAGGGACTTTTGTCTTCCCCAGCATCTGCCTGGAGGGTTGGATAACGTGCTCTGGAAGTGCAGAGGCATCACCTGCCTCCCTGTGAAGAGCACTGGCCCAGGGCCTCCCTTACAGCATCTCTGGAGAGGTCCCTTTTGTCCAGCAACCAGCACTAATTTCTTACAAAATCACCCCTTGGAAACGTGTCCTTTGCGTTTTCTTCTCCCTGCCTTCCTTCCTTTCTTTTCCCCTCCCGCTGTGGATTTCCTGGGCATGCCTTCCTACATTAACCTCCCAGCTTTCACCACAGACTCTGCTTTCTGGGACATGTGGACCAGGACGTCCTGCGATGGCACAGTCAGTAAGTGACAGCACTGTCCCCTGCAGTTGCACCAATCTCCAATCATTGTATTATTTTAAAGTCATGACGTCTATTTAGTATTTCTGGGCAAAGACAGAAACAAGCTTATGAAACAGTAATAAACCAAAGAAACAAGAATTTCCAATATCATGAAAGCATTACTCCATTTGGAAGAAAAAAATGCAAGCTTCTAGGAAACTTCATTAACTCCAAACTTTCGACACCAAGCAATCCATTTTCATTATGTATTGCTTAAGAAAAAAAAGAATGTGTGGATGAGAGCTCAACTAAAAACCACTCTGGTGGAATTTAATGGAAATATGTTTAATGGAATCAAACTACGGTTTTGACTAAAAGGCCTCCACAAGGTGTCTAATATCAGAAAATGAAGAGCAAAGACTTTCGATTCCATGTACAGGCCTTTTTTCTTTTTAAATTGAATTCCTAGATAATTTCTTAAATGCTACAGAACTTAAAGCTGTAAAACTATACGGTTATAGTTGAAACTCAGTGCCTTTTCAAATGATTGGTTCAGAATATTCCCCTGACCTGTCATGTTTTCGACAAATTTTCCTGAATCTAGTATGAATGGAACAATTTGAGAAGTGCATTCAAATTTGCTGCCTAAACTCACTTATTGTGACATCATGTCAGCTTTTACCTCATTTAACCTAAATTCTACATAGATGCAGAATGAAAGATATGAAAGTAATTACTTTGGGGGGGGGTTGGCTCTTTTATTGCTAGTATTTCTTTTTAAATTCAGTGAATATTTTTCAGTATATCACAGACATGTAGAGAAAAAGGTGAGAATATTTTTCTACATATGTCTGGTTTCAAAGAGTATGTTCAGTTCTGGGAACTTCAAAATAAGAAGAAATGTGAGATTAGAGGAAGTTCAGGGCATTGAAAAGGTTATGGGAAGTGAATGACAAAGGAATAAAAAAGAGTTAAGAGAGAAGTTATATTTAGGTTATCACTGAGTGGGCTGAAAAACGATGTAACTTTTAAAAAAGATTGAAGACAAACAATTCTTGAATAATTTTGATATTAAAAATGGTATAGCAAGTAAAAATACACATATGAAGGTAGAGTTATTAAGATGGAGATTCTCACTTCCCTATTATTATTACTCAGATCAATTGCATTGTGGCTAAGTGTAACAATTATGTTACAGAAATAGACTTTTGGTAATTAAAATCTGCCAGTGTTAAGACAGGTGTTGAAAGGTAGTTGGGTATATTCAGAGCCAACATGACCGCTCAGAAACACAAGAGGGTCGGTCTAGACCTACAGTTACTCAATTTTCTTTTAGATATGTCTGACATTTATTTGTTCATATTCCAAAGTTTTATTTCCAAAATGAAAACACGATGCCATTTTGCAGATTTTTAAACAGCAGTAAAAAAAGTCCTTCAGATCATTGAGCGGGAGTACAGATTTGTCCATTGTGAGAAGAAGGATATTTTTCATTTTGAAGGTTGTGAGCAGTCATTCAATCCCCTGGGATAGCCAAGGGAATATAATGTCTTATTTTTCTTTAACATCTTCAAATACTGTATAATTATGTCTATTCTCATCTAGTCTCCACTGATGTGTAACCTGTTTTCTCATGTTACTTCTCTGCTGATTATCCACATTTTTATGAAGATTATGGCATAATCTTGTTTTATTTTAGAGTTTCACTTCCAAAGTTTCTTTTGTTAATAGTTGTTCTGCCTAACCCGCCGAGATCATTCACCCACCCCCATTTGTTTTCATGGGCTTTTGGGGGGGGCAGGGTTGGTAGCATTTTCCCAAATACTTCAGCCTTCCCTTAGATGGTGTCTGTTTTATGTTTCCAGAATCATGATGGGGCTGACACTGGAAGATCTGATGCTGAAAAGAGCGTGTCTGCTTTTATGCAAAGCCTTGGTTTCTTTTGTCTTACTTTCTAGAACGGTATGAGAGGATCTGTTGCTGAAAAACTACGAGACAAGTGTATCACCTTGTGATATGGACAGGCATGAACCACTGAGTACGGTCTTGCCGGTCCATTAAAATTAAGTCACAGACCAAGTGTGTTGGCTCAGGCCTGTAATCTCAGCACTCTGGGAGGCCAAGGTGGGTCGACCAGCCTGAGCAAGAGCAAGATCCTGTCTCTACTAAAAATATAAAAAATTAGCCAGGTGTTGTGCCAGGTGCCTGTAGTCCCAGCCACTGGGCATCAGTGAAAAGGATCTCTTTGCCCGGGAGTTTGAGGTTGCTGCGAGCTATGACACCATGGCACTCAGGGAGACAGAGTGACGTTCTGTCTCAAAAAAATTAATAAAGTATGAATAAAATGAAGTGATAATCACCACACTCCTAGATAAAAGGTGGTAATGATGCATTCACTTAGTCATCCCTTCACTCGCCACACGCCCACTCCCCACCTTGGTACGTGCGCGGCACACACGTGCATAGACTCCTTTAATCTCACAATGACCCCGCGAGGCAGGCAGAATGTGTTTCCTCTTACCGATAAGGAAACTGAGCCCCCGAGAAGCGTCTGTATTTTTAACATCGCGGCGGTCTGCGCCTGCCTCTCTACTTCCCCGTGCCCCTCCACATCCACCCTTGCTCAGTGATTTCCACAAGGCCAGGTACCCCCTGCCTCTGTGCTTCCCATCAGCTTGTCTGCCTGGGATCCTGCTCCACCTCCCAGCGTATGTCTCCTTATGTACTCCTAATAAAACGATCATACAATTGATCCTCCAACTTGGACCTGAGAGTGCGAGGACGAACTATTACTAATGATGATCAAGCAGCAGGCACCTCCGTGGACGCTCCCAGCTAAGGAGTAGCTTTTCACCGGAAGCTAAGCCTTCACCATCATGGATGGTTTAAGTCCCTTCTCTGTGCCTGTGTAAGTTCTCCGTGGTGTCTTGTGTTCCCCACACCCCGTATCTCTTTGTAATGTCATTGGTTCACTACCTCTTCCCTGCACTAGACTATGAGAATTTAGAGCAGCTACCCGCAACCTTTTTGGCTCCGGGGACTGGTTTCATGGAAGAGAGATCTGACAGGTGGGGATGTGAGTCTGGAGAGCGACTGCAAACACAGAGGAAGCTTTGCCTGCTCCCCACCCCTCAACCTCCTGCTGTGAGGCCCAGTCCCTAACAGGCCAGGGATGGGGACTGGTTCTCAGTCTGGGGGGCTGGAGGCCAGGGATTCAGAGGGCAGGACTGTCCTATTTAACTTCCTAGCCTCAGAATTTACTGTAAGCCTGACACATTTTATTTACTAGATGACATTCAATCAATGATTAAAGAATTTAGTGCAATATTGTGAGAATGTGAAGTCTTTGGGCTATCTTGCAGGAACAGTTATTCCATAAATGCTCTCATTTCTGGAACTTCATTCCCGTGCTTTCATTTCCAACCCGTTTCTGTCCATGAAAATAACTGACGCTCCAGAGGTAGTAGACAAAATCTTCCATAAACCAGATCGTGCTTCCATTTTCCACTTCTTCTTGTTTCACAGGGACGAAATGTTCTCTAGTCACTCTAGTTTGAGTAATTTGAAATGCAGTTCCTTATATGACAGCTTAGATGATCGCTAATAGCTCCGGGCACCAGTTGTCTTCCCCTTGACTCTGACGGTCTGTTCCAGAAAGCAGATCGTGCTCATGCTGTTCTAGATCACACTGGTTTGTGATCACACTGGTTTCTTTCACACCAACATCGAGCTGCTGGTGAACACCTCGCTCCGAATCTGGCAGGCTGAGGAAAACCCGCCTAGACTGGCAGGCTGAGCGCCGTTCGTTCCTTCCCTTTCCCATGGACTTTGTGGTGGATTCAGGGATCTTGCTCCCTTGCAGGGTAAGGCAGATTAGGACAGAAGTGAAGGTGATTCTCTCAAGGGTTTGCAATAAAAAAAAGACCCAAACAGAAGTCCTGGTTTGATACTTCTTAGCACACTGGTGTTGGGAATGAGTAAAAACTACACACTCTTTTTGCTTTTGTTTTTGTTTTTTGAGACTGAGCCTCAAGCTGTCGCCCTGGGTAGAGTGCAGTGGCATCACAGCTCACAGCAACCTCCGACTCTTGGACTTAAGCGATTCTCTTGCCTCAGCCTCCCAAGTAGCTGGGACTACAGACACCTGCCACAATGCCCAGCTATTTTTTGGTTATAGATGTCATTGTTGTTTAGCAGGCCTGGGCTGAATTTGAACCCGCCAGCTCTGGTGTATGTGGCTGGTGCCTTAGCCACTTGAGCCACAAGTGCTGAGCCTTATTTTTTTTTTTTTTTTTTTTTTTTACAGAGAGCCTCAATTTGTCACCCTGGGCAGAGTGTCATGATGTCATCATGGCATCATAACTCAGCAACCTCAGACTCCTGGGCTCAAGTTATCCTCTTACCTCAACCTCCCAAGTAGCTGGGACCACAGGTGCCCGCCACAAAGCCTGGCTAGTTTTAGAGACACTAGTTTTCTCACTCTTGCTCAGGCTGGTCTCCAACTCCTGAAGCAATCCACCCACCTCCCAGAGTGCTAGGATTATAGGTACAAGCCACAAGCCCCCGGGCCTGGCCAAAATTGTACACTCTTTAAGCAATTATGTCAGTTTTGAATGAGATGTCCAAAAGCATTTCTTAATTGGAAAGCACTATATATGTATGTGCTACTTGCTGGAAACTAGGGTACTTCCCCTCATGGCAAGGTCAACTGTTTCCATTTTTAATTGGAAAGATCAATAGATGGAAAGTAGTACAAAGAATCAGACTCAAAGTGCCTGAAGTTTGCTTGTGAAAAGGTTTTTAATATGGAAAATTACACGCAGACATTAGTTTTTCATCTCTACATATGTAACTGCCATAGCTTAAATGTGAGATGACAGAAAAGTAAAGAAAAAGAAGGAAAATAACAGTGAAACAGCCAAATAAACGAAAACTTCCCAGATCACCACACGTGTGTGGACATCATAGGGATACATGCACAAACATGTGTTCTCAGTCATGTATGTGTTTGCTTACTGTGTGCACAAAGTATTTGTCTATTGCAATGTTTCTGTGTGGCTAATGCTGAAGTTCTTTCCGATTACCCAGGGGAGCAGCTATCATGAGATGGAGTTGTAAACTGGCCCACGGAACTACAAAAGGGGATTTCTGATGACAAAGTGCTGCTGAGCTCTTAATACCCCCCAGACAAAACAAACTGTGTAACATCACGCTCACTCATACTGTTTCGGGCTAATTTCTCGCCTTAACATAAAGATACAAGACAGGTCAACATAAAATAAAAGGTTATACGATACAGATCTGCTGCATTTTATTTCCTACAGCTTATTTGCTGTTTGCACTGAAGTATCCATAAGATAATAAACACCCATTGTATTTAATTGAACGGCGGAGCAATTTTGTTCTATTCAACAATTACACAAGTTAGTTAGATATGGAAGCTGTTTCAGCCATCGGTTGTCCTTATAATGCTCACGTCAAAGAGATGATGTAACTTCTGTATTTTTACTCACCTTCTGTAAAAAATACTACTATTAATTCCTTTTGTACATTCCAGATAGTCTGTAAAAAATTCTGGCACAGTTTTGCAATCATTAAGTAAGTTAATATTAATGTCAGATGAAGTGGTTTTAGTTTTTTTAAAAATTAAAATGTACATAGAACATCTACTCGTCGTGTGTACCTAGACATGCTACACGCATCCATTTCCCCCCCAATTCATACACTTAGTTTATAAAAATAGTTTATAAAAAATTCAAATAATCCTGTCTTCATGAAATCCTTCAGTGTGACTTAAGACATTAAGCTTGCCACAAATAACTTAAACACATATCGAAGAAAGAATAGGATAGAAACTAAACATTGAGTCTAAATGATCTAAAATGGATTTTTCTTTGAAAAGCAGAACAATGTTGCCTTTTATTAAGAGCAAACATGACTTTTCCTGAGAAAGTGATATCATAGTGCCTACTCCCATTCTACAAAATTTAGACAACAAAGCTCTTTTGACACATAGCAGAAAATATTCCACATCTACTATTTAAAACCCGTACTTTACAGGACCTCATTACATTCCATTTTCAGATAGTGAACCTGTGTTTGTGACAATCCATTTATATTAGTGGTTCCAAAAGCTAATGCAGTTTCTCAAAATGTGGACTTCCCGACCTTTATGTAGATTGTAAACGGTACTTTTAGAGATGGTGCACTTTCAGGCGTCAGATTACTGAAAAGGAAAGAGCGTGTGGATGCATTCTTAGACAGCCTGTACGGCTCCAAGTGTCTGCTGGGCTCTCTTTAACTCTGCTTTCCATTTTATCCCATAGCTGCCACTGAAAACTTGTTTTTCAGTCCAACCTTGTATAAGGTGTCTCACTAATGAAAGGTTTCTGTAATGCCAACCACATTAACTACTGGGGGTGCCAAAAATGTATACACATTTTAAGCAATCTTGTTGGAAGTAAAATTGATCATCCCCCTAAGTGTATGAATTGGGGGAAAAATGGATGCGTGTAGTATGTCTAGATACACGCAGTGAGTAACGGTCCCTCCAATTCAGCTTCACAAACTACTACACAAATAACGTTGCTTAAAATGTGGATACATTTTTGGAGGGCACCCTCTGTATACAGTTTAAGTAGATGGTAAGCACTTCCTTGGTTCTTTCTGGGATTCACAGTTTTGTTTTGATCTTGTTTTTTCAATTGTTTTGCTCATTCTTATTTAATAATGTTAAATATCACAAGGATGGGTATACAATATAATCCACATCTTCTATGGAGTGGTCCGTAACTGGGGGTGGTTTTGCTGGTTTTGCTCCACCCTAGGAGAGCAGCTGACTCTTGACAATGTCTTGATTTTTTTTTTTTTTTGAAACAAGAGTCTCACTCTGTCACCCTAGGTCGAGTGAGGTGGTGCCCTAGCTCACAGCAGACTCAAACTCTTGGGCTCAAGTGATCCTCTTGCCTCAGCCTCCCAAGTAGCTGGGACTACAGGCACCTGCCACAACCACGGGCTATTTTTGGAGATGGGCTGATCTCTTGCTCAGTCTGGTCTCCAACTTCCACCTGCCTTGGCCTCCCAGAAGGCTAGGATTACAGGGATGAGCCACTGCACCCGGTCTGGAGACATTCTGGATTGTTGTGACTGAGGGATGCTTCTGGCATCTGAGGGTGGAGGCTGGAGACGTTCCTGACCATTCCATATTACCTGGGACAGTCCCCATGGAAAAGAACAGCCCAGTCCCATACCGACAGGCTGCTGTTGAAAAACTCTAATCTATGACAGGTTGAGTTTGTGGTTTTGGTCATTTTCATGACAAATGCTGAGATGAGAGATGAAGTCAACTATGAAATGATTTACTAAAGTAATGCAGGTAGCTCAAATCCTAAATCACATATGAAGTGTACTTCTTAAAATCACCTGCTCTAACCAGTCTGTGTGGTGCAATCTAATTACCCAACTCCCCGGGTCTGTAGTGCCACTCCAGTTATTCTGGGTATGGTGTTCAAAAAGATAATTTGAGAGCCCTGATCTCTCAAGCCTACAGCTCCATTTATTCAAAACAAACTATACATTGCATCACACAAACTTTGTGTGCAATTACTCTGGGTAACTAGGGAATAACCAAATAAAATTTCCAAATTAGACACAAACCTGCCACTTGTTGTGGTTAAAACCTAAAAGCTCCTAGAAAAATCAGGATTCTATTTATCTTTTCATATACAAATCTCATTATTTGTTTGCGAGATGCTGCATCTTCACTAAAACCAACAGTATTCAGCTTAGATGGCAATGTTAATTTTATAAATGGACTTGGAATTTCACTACTGTTACAAGATGTTCTTAGGATAAGTGAGTATTCCCAAAAGATGTTATCTGTTTAAAAGGGCAAATCTTTATAGCAACAAAGGAAGCACTAATTTTCAAGTAGTCTTACTGGACAAGCATTATATACTCATACATAAATATATATAAAATTATATATTCACACATTATATATAGTTTCTATTTTATGTTTATATTTATATGTGTGTGTATATGTATATCTGCAGGGGCTGAACACTATTTTAAAGCAACATAAAGTCAATTTTCTGAAGAAGAAGAGTCAATGATCAGGTTATCTTCTAAAATTAATTAATACCTCAATTTGGAATGTATTCCATACTTTTAGGCCATATATAGTTATAGGGATTCAGTTCTAGACCACAAGAATGAAGCAAATATTGAAACAAAGCAAGTCACACAAATATCTCGGTTTCTCAGCACCTGTAAAAGTTATATTTACACTGTAATTCTAAGTATGTCCAAAACCCCAATGTGAATACCTTAATTAAAACATACTTTATTGCTAAAATAGGTAACAATCACCCAAGAGTGTCCAATCTTTTTTTTTTTTCTCTGCCTGCACATTGGAAGAATAAAGTTGTTTGGGGCCACACCGTAAACACATGGACTCTAAGGAAAGCTGATTAGCAAAAAAAAAAAAAGTTCATGGATAAGTTTCATGATCTCAGACACCACAGATAAACAAAAAAAGTCCTCGCAAAATGAGCAGGCACCCCATGGTCCACAGGTTGGATACCCCTTGATTAAACCTTCAGCAAGTTATAATCTTTCTGCTGATGGAGGGTCTTGCCTCAGTGTTGATGGTTGCTGACTGATCAGTGTGGTGGCTGCTGAAGATGGTGGCAATTTCTTAAAATAAGGTAATAGTAAAGCTTGTCACATGGGTTGACACTTCTTTCACAGAATGCAATGTTGTTGAGAAGCATTTTACACACAGTACAACATCTTCAAAATTGGAGCCAATTCTTTTAAACCAGGCTGCTGCTTCATCAACTATGTTACTTCAATCCTTTGTTATTTCAACAATGTTCACTGCATCTTCACCAGGAGTAGATTCCATCTCAAGAAACCACTTTGTGCATTCAAATGAAGAGAGTCCTTATCCACTCAAATCTGATCATGAGACTGTAGTAGCAATTCAGTCACAGCTTCAGACTCCACCATTAATTCTAATTCTCTTACTACTTCCATCACATCTGTTAGATACTTCTACAAAGTCATTCATGAGGGTTTAAATCAGCTTCTCTCGGACTCATGTCTATGTGGTTATTTTGACTTCCTCTCATGAATCATGAATGTTCTCAAGGGCATCACTATGGTGAAACCTTTACAGAAGGTTTTTAACTTACTTTGCCCAGAACCAACAGAGGAATTACTATCAACGGCAGCTATAGCCTTACAAAATATATTTCTTACATAATAAGACTTTGAAGTCAGAACCCCTTGATCCATGCACTGCAAAATGGATATTATGTTAGAGGGCAAGAAAACAACACTAATCTTGTACCTTTACACCAGAGTTCCTAGTTGACTTAGGCGCACTGTTAATGGACAGTAATATTTGGAAAGGAGTCTCCTTTTCTAAGCAGTAGGTCTTAACAGTGGACTTAAAATATTCATTAAACTATGCTATAAGCAGATGTGCTTTGTTGTTCCATTTACGGTGCACAGGCAGAGTAAATTTAGCGTCATTCTTAAGGGCATTAACTTTTTCAGAACAGTAAGTGACCCCAGGCTTCAGCCAGAAGTCACAGTGGCATTAACCCCTAACAAGCCTGTCCTTCAAGACTTTGAAGCCAGGTATTGACTTCTCCTCTCTAGCTATGAAAGTCTTAGATGGTGTCGTCTTGCAGTACAAGGCTGTTTCATCTACACTGAAAACCTGTTGTTTAGTCTCCACTTTCATCAATGATCTTCTAGATCACTTGCTGCAGCTTCCCCATCAGCACCTGCTGCTTCACCTTGTACTTCGTGTTATGGAGATGATGTCTTTCTTCAAACCTCATGGACACTTTTTGCTAGCCTCTGACTTTTCTTCTGCAGCTTCCTTCATCTCTCTCAGCCTTCAAAGAATTGAAGACAGTTAGGGTCTTGCTCTGGATTAGGCCTCGGTTTAAGGGAATGTTGTGGCTGGTTTGATCTATCCAGATCGCACAAACCCTCCAAATCGGTAATAACACTATTTCCCTTTCTTATTATTTGCATACTTACTAGAGTAGCACTCGTAATTTCCTTCAAGAATCTTTCCTTTGCATTGACAACTCGGCTAATCGTTTGGCACAAGAGGCCTGGTTTTCAGCTTCTCTCAGCTTTTGACATGCCTTCCTCACTAGGCTTCATCATTTCTAACTTTAGATTTAAAGTGGGACACTTTTATTCACCTGAGCACTTAACAGGCCATCACAGAATTATTTATTGGCCTAACTTCAATATTGCTATGTCTCAGCGATTAGGAAGGCCAAGGAGAGGGAGAGACAGAAGGTAACGACCAATCCGTGGAACAGTCAGAACAACAAGGTTATTCAACATCAAATAATATTGATCAAGTTCGCATCAAATAATACTGACCAAGTTTGCACATCCATACGGGTGTGGCCTGAGCACTTCCAAACAATGACAGTAGTTAACAGCAAAGATCAGCGATAAAAGATCACCATAATAGATACAATAATAATTTAAAAGTTTGAAATTTGCAAGAATTACCAAAATGTGACACAGAAGCAGGAAGTGAAGACTTGAAGTTTAAGGAAAAAAACGGCACAAGTAGACGCAGGGTGGGCATAAACCTTCAATTTGTAAAGTCACAATACCTGTGAAGTACAATAAAGGGCAGTAAAATAGGGTATGCTTGTATTTGTCTCCCCACTCATGTGAGTTAATGGTTAGTAACATGAGCTTTATTTTCTCTGCAGGTTGGGCAGGGCGGAGGTGTCGCAGGAACGTGTGTGAAGGCCAAAGATGGTCTGCCTAGGATTGTAGATGGCCCCAGGCACTGCACAGAGTATTCCATCTGATATGTGGATAACTGAAAGTGGGAAAGGGGAGTCTAGGGCCACTTCAGTTTGCCTGGAATAAGAAGACAATGCCAGCAAATTAGAAGCAGTCAGAGGAAAAAAAGTCCAGATAAGGCAGAAATCTGGAAAGAGTTCATTTGTGTTCTCTTCCAAGCCTTGAAATGACAGACACTCTCTGTGCTGCTGGGACCTGTCTTTCAAATTGGACAAGTAATTTTCATGAAAAAGGCACCCTGCTCTGAGAATCTTAGACAACATAAGCTATCTCATGTTTGTAAGTAAACGCATTCCTAGATGGAAAATTACACATTAATAGATTTCATTTTTAAAATGGCATATTTCTTCGCTTTTAAGAATTAATAAGCCTTAACTTAAAGGGTAGTTCTAGGTTCACAGCAAAATTGAGGAGAAAGTACAAGTTCTCACACATCTCCTACCTGTACACATCGGAGCTCCCTCACCCACCAGAGCGCTCTATTTGTTACAACTGATGAACTGACATTGACATATCCGTTGTCAGTTACAGTTTGTACTTGACATTGGGATTCACTCTCAGTGTGTACATTCTATGAACTTTGACAAATGTATCCACCGTCCTAGTGTCATACAGAGAAAAACCTGTGCTCTTTTTAAATTTTTTAAAAGTATTTTTTTGTCTACATGATTAAGAGGATTCTTTACAGCCAATACTGCCTATATCCACCTCTAAAAAGGTGCTACTGCTGACAATAAAGCTCTGGCCTAAAATCCTACTCAGAGTCCCCACCACACTGAGAATTAATTGGATTTTTCTTAAATTAACATTAGGGAAGGGCTACAGAAAATGATATGCCTATTTAACGCTCTGCGCATTTGACATGATACCTTTCCAGAAATATCTGTAAGTAGATATGGGATTGTACATGGATTAGAATGTCAGTAGCTGATTTCATAAAGAGGCAATACCACAATTATACTTCTTATGCTGTTCCATACTCAAACCGAATTTCTGGGAACATTTCCAACTATCCCCAATAGTCTTTCTAGGTTAGTGACCAGGAATGTTTGCAAGTGACTAAATTTATATCATTTGGACAAAAATTCCATTTGTTTCAGGCTATGTTGCTGCTAAGTAGAGAATCAGTTATGATTGTATTAATATGATGAATATGGACAGCCATACTAGATATTCCAAACCACCTAATAGATTTTTTTGTCTCAATGATCTATTTACTAGATAATGCCAAGACTTCAACTTCATTCTGTCCTGTATAAAATTCTTCATAATTTTCAAAATTTCCAGTTTTCAGGTACTGAAGGGCAATACATGTAAATACATGGATATTTTTGTATTAAAGGTATTTTTTTTTCTCATTCTATACTGACACCATTAAGTGAAACAGACAAAGAAAACATTTATAGTGGCTTTTGTCCTGTTTCTAAAGTGGCCAGTACATATTTAAAATGATACAAGCATCCGGGCGGCAGAAGCAGGGAGTGAGTGTGGCTCAGTGGGTAGGGACGCCGGCCCCATATGCTGAGGGTGGCGGGTTCGAACCCAGCCGCAGCCAAACGCAATAATAAAAAAAAATAGCGGGGCATTGTGGCAGGTGTCTGTAGTCCCCGTTATTTGGGAGGCTGAGGCAAGAGAATCACCTAAGCCCAAGAGCTGGAGGTTGCTGTGAGCTGGGAAGCCACGCACTTTACTGAGGGCGACAATGTAAGACTTTGTCTTAAAAAAAAAAAAAAGTGATACAGCATGGTAGCTAGGATCTGTAGCTGGGGACCTGGTATGCTGGCTCTGCCTCTGACTCTGTATGTGGTCAATACCTCTTTCTTGCTGTAAAAGGGGGAGAAAGTACCTATCTCTCAAGTCATTATGAGGATGAAAATGGTTATTACATGTGAGAGTCAGAATAGAGCAAGCACTGAATAAATACAGAGGGCAGAGATGATGGTGAAGGAACGTTCCAGGCAGAGAGAGCAGCAGTCTCCTGACCTCCTGAAGGGCTGGGCTGGTATCTCCACTCCTCACACCTGCTTCTCCTTGTCTCTCCCTCCTTCAGAAGGGACAAGCAGCCCCCTCCTTCCTGGATCTCTCCGTGTTTGACTTTTGTGTCAACCTCTTCAGCAGGCTCCTCTGTGCCCCCAACACCCTTCTCTTGCCCTTGAATGTGTTCCCAAGGAACAGCTACCTCATGCTCTTGTCAGGAAGGACTCCCTTCTACAGAGAAGACCCGACATCTCGTCAGGAAGGCTCCCTCTACGTAGCTCCATCTTTCCACATTTAGCCTTACTGGACTGCTTCATCAGAGAAAGCTGTCAGGATCCCAAGCTGACTGTGCTCAAGGCTCAGCTCTTTTCCTTTCTAAAAAGGGGCCTCGATTTTGACTGATGGTACAACTCATGCTCTTTTGTCACTGAAGCTCATAAATTACATATCTCATGAGTCCTTTTCTTTCCTTTGCATACCAAGTCCTGCAGGTTATACATCTCAAATATTCATTCCCTCCACTTCGTTCCCAATCGGTGCCCTTTTCACTCCTTGTCTGGTCTATTTACACCATCATCTAATGGGTCTCTTCCAGCTCTGGCTTCTCTTGAATGCAGTCCAACCAGTGTAATCCTGGGAATAATACCCTTAAACTGGAGCTTAGATTATGGCTTTTCCATGCTCAAAAATATACCCTGGCTTCTTAGCTGTCAATCAAATAAAACCAATTTTTCTTATTCTGATATCCAAAGTTTTTCACCATCTACTTTTAGCTCAGTGACTCTAGTGCCACTGCCAAAACCACTGCCCCACAAGCCCTCTACCATCTCCACTTCCCTCCTCTCTGTAATTATTTCTGTGGTTCCTCTGGCTGGACTGTCGTAGTTTACCACCAAATATCCAGACTCAACCATCCTTCTATGGTCTTCCCTCAACCTCAAACCAGAGTAGGACTTAGTCCTTCTCTGAATCAGAAAATTCTCTCTCTTGGTGTTTCTCTGGCACTGGTGTCACTATCTGCTGAGGACATTTGTGCATATGTCTCACTTTACTAGCTTAGAACTTGAGGCTGTGGACTCAAGTCTAGTCTGGGGCCTATACATCCACCATCGTGCTGAATGGTGGTTCCCACTCAGGAACCTACGGCAGGATTCCCCAGGAGGCTTGTTAACAATGCAGATTGCTGGACCACCCCACAGGTCTCTGAGTCAGAAATCAGGAAAGACATCTGAGAATTCACATGTCTACCAAGTTCTCAGGTCATACTGCTGCTGCTGGTCCAAGAACCACGCTTTGAGAACCACTGACAGAGTTAAAGCTTCTAGACTCTAACCCATATTCCACCTTGTAACTACCAAGAAACCTTAAATAGGGAAACAAACTTTTGGAGCCCCAACTTCTTCATATGTAAAAGTGAAATCATGATACTGCCAAACCTATACAAGCAAGATGGTCATCAATCACTGAAAATCTGTAGAACTCCATAAAAATTAACTCAAATGAGTAAAAATCATTCCACCATCCAACTAGGAATGTCAAATCCGTTTTGGTGATAGATTCCTCAATGCCTCTTTGTTCCTGCACCAGTGCACTTAGGGTTTATTTACCAGTGAAATAGTCGCCTCCCTTTTTTCCCCATAGAGGTTCATCTGTAAAAAAGTGTTGTGTAAGCCCAATGCTACCTTCAAGGTCACAGGCGGTGAATATATTTTAGAAATTCCTCTTTTGGGTTTGCAAGGTGCACATGGAAGCAATTTGGCCCATCAGTTGAAAAGCTCCCTTCACTGCAAATGAATGACTTGGTTCATTCCATATTTGTCCCTGAAATCCAGAGAGCTACCAGGGTGAGGCTAATTTGCCTTGTAAGAAAAACTTCAGTGACTACTGGAGAACTGAGCAGTCAAGATAAATGACATTTTAATATAATATTAAAAATCAAAATAAATGCAGAAAATCCATCATGATTGAGAAAAAAAGCTTCCTGACACTGGACTCAGCAATGATTTCTTAGATAGGACACCAAAGCACAGGGAACAAAAGATAAAATATATCAAAGTTGGACTGCATCACAGTAAACACTTCTATGCATTAAAAAATACAGTCAACAGAGTAAAAAGGCCACCCACAGAATGGGAGAAAATATTTATAAATCATGTATCTGATGGCAACTAGTACATGAAAAGATGTTCAACATCACTAATCACTAGGGAAATACAATCAAAACCACAAGGAGATACCACTTCACACACATTAGGATGGCTATTATAAAAATAAAAAAGCCATAAGTGTTGCCAGGGAAGTGGACAAACTGGAACCCGTGTGCATCACTGGTGGGACTGTAAAATGGGGCAGCTGCTATGGAAAACGGAATGGCAGGCTCATCAGAAAGTTAACCAGAGCATTAGCACGTGATCCAGCGATTTCACTTCTGGGTATTTACCCAAGAAACTGAAAGCAGAGTCTTGAAGAGATCCATATACACCCATATCCACAACACCTGACTCACAAAAGTCAAAGGTAGAAGCAACTTAAGTATTCATCAGTAAACGTAAGTGATCATAGATAAATTACACACACACCACACACACACACACACAGAGGAATATTATGTAGCTTCAAAAAGGAAGGAAATTCTGACACTGGCTACCATTTGGATAAACCTTGAAGATGTTAAGCTAAAATACGTCCGGTAAAAGACAAAGACACACCCTACGCGATCTCACGTGCGTGAGTTCCTACAGAAGACACATGTACACGGACGGAAGCAGAATGGCAGTTGTCTGCATAGGGGTTGAGGGATAGGGAGTTTTCGTTTCATAAAGGGTATAGAGTTTCAGTTTTTCAAGATGAAACAGGCTCTGGACACTGGTCTCAGGACAATGTTAATGTCTGTTACGCTACTCAACTGTACATTTTAAAATGGTAAATTTTACATACCATAAAATTTGTGAGTGTGTATTTTACCACTGTTTTTAAAAATAGCTCAAAAAATCCGAGGTGAACAAACTATCAAAATATTAGCCACAAGACTGATATAACTTTTCTGACAAACTGTTTAGTTCAATGGTCAGAGGTCAGCCGACCGACCACACAGCTCTCTGCTTTCTGGCGAACTGGTAAAATGCTCTCGGTGTCTTCTGTGGTGATTCCCTCTTCTCTGGGCTTTGCCAAGTTGCAAACATGCTTGAAGTTTGTAAGAAACCCTCCCATGTTTAAAAACTCCATTTCTTCATCTGGTAAGAGCATAGACGGCCCTCTAATGAGTCATCAATAGTAATAAATCTTGTAAGGGACAAAGAATTCTCACTGTTGATCTATAATTTACGTGCTCTGATTATTGTTCAAATATTAATCCTTATGATAATAAATGCTATGTTCGAATCTTGGTGTGCTTCAATAAGCTCATTTGAAAATCCTACTCTTTTTAAACACGGTACTTAAAGACCATCACCCATCGCTTAAATGTGGGAGTGAAACAGACAGCACAGAGAGGGCGCTTAGGGAAGTACTCACAGCTCTGCTAATCAGGGGAGACATTGTAAAAAGGAAGAAAAACCTTTGTGGTAGGAAGGGCTGAGTGCTGGTGTCTCCACCATAGTGTCCACAGAAAACTACTGCAGGATTTAGAAAAAGAATATAGATTCTGAGTCAAAAGCAGCACTGGTATGCAATTCCATCAGCTGCAAATGAAACTGCAGAAAAGCAAGTGAGACAACAGCTTGGTGCTCAGTTCCTACAGTTCAAACTAACTTTAAGCAAAAACAACAACAACAACAACAACAACAACAAATTTTAAGCAATGTGGATCGAATAAGCCTCCAGAGTCAGGAAGTGATTTGAGGGATGTGTTGTCTATCTATTTTTAATGTAAGCTCAAAGAGCAATTTGAATTGTGTGTCCTATTTTGTTTCTTATTGTTAAATGCAGACATTGAAATGTACATCCAGGGCCTTTTAGGAATACAAAGTAAAAGCGATGTCACGTCTCGTGTGCCAGTAGGTAATTCAGCATTTTAGGATTAGCCAAGAGATTTATCAAGCAGCCTCCAAGGGAATCAGAGTTCAAGTCTGGGCTCATCAATAATACATAAATAAACTGAACAATTAGGTACAAAGTGGCTATCTTGTCAGACAACTTATTAGCCGATAAATGATACACTCAGTGGTTGCCTGGAGTACAGAGAAGACAGATTAAGACAGAAAAAGGGCTGAATAAAACGAGAGAGATGCCGCCTGCACACTGCCTTCCTTCCTGCAGCCGGAGGCTTCATTCCTGCCTCACCCTGCTGGGGGGAGGCAAGGCTGAGGTGTCACTACAGGAAGGTGAATGAGGCCTAACGTAGCAGCCTCTGCTCTGAAGGCCACTGCCACTTCTCAGCAACCTGGAGTTTAACATCCATATGTTTGCACATGTTTGGAGAAGTTGGGGACAGACTGTGAGTCCATTAGAGTTTCCATTTTCGTGGGTTAGGTTCTCAAGTTGGTGCCTACCACGGAAATAGGGGAGACTCAAATACCCCAGAAAATGCCTAAGGTTGATTTCAAGTTTGTGATACACAGTGAGAAAACTGAGCCCCTTCCCCAGAGTTCAGATACATCTCAGGCCCCTCCAAGGGGGGCGCTTGCATTGCAGGGCCTGCGGGTAGCAGAATGGCGATCTACTCACCCTCCACTCCCTATGAAGGAAAAGGTTGCAGGACAGGCAGAAAAACACAGGGACAACAGAAGCTCCTCCCTCAGGGGAATGGTGTGGGAGGAAATGACATCTTTTCACCTTGTTTTATGGTTTTAGTTATCAGGTTAGCCCACTGTCCGCCTCCTGTGTAATACAGATAGCTCAAGCACCAATTTGAAGGACGTGTTATAAACCAGTGCAATGTGACAACGCAGAACACACAATTAATCAATCTACTAATTTTAACTGGAGCTAGCAGGGTCCTTGAAAATCTGGGGTGGGGAGGCTTTGGTGTCAGTTCTAAATCAGTTTTAAGGTAAATAACCTTCGAGAATTATCAGAATTCTCCTCAGGCTAGTGGCTTATGGTTAGCAACTGTGGAGGACTTGGTGGGTTTCTTTAACCAGCAGGATGACAGTCGGTTATGCACCAGGCTCACCGTATCAGAGACATCAGAAGTGAGGATGGTGGCACATTCACACCTCTCATCTCTGCATGCTTGCCCTACTCTAAGTGTTAGTGGAGACTTCTGCTCTATAATTGAAGCATCTCCTTGGAAAGATATGGAAATTAAGACTGAGAAAAAGTTGGCCCAAATCCCACAACTAGTTGGCATTAATGCAGGGATCCTAATCCAGATCTTCTGAGCCCCCAAGGCCTAAGTAAGCCCATGACCATCACATGGTTTGATTAGTAACAATAAGTCAGCACAAGGTTTAGACAAACACTAAACCTCTATATAGCACATAGTGGCTGAATAGTGAAGTGGGGCTTTAAAGGATGAATTAACTGCTTACTGATTTCACCATTGCAGAGACTGAAATGAAGCAATCAGAAAAACTCACAAGAGTGAGTCGAGGCTCCCAAAGAAATACAGGTTTTTCAAAAGAAAAGTAGATTTTAATGATGGATTTATTTATCTAAGTTAGGGGTTCATAAACTGTGACCCACCAGGCTGAATAGGGCCTGTTGCCTATTTTTATAAATAAAGTTTTATGGAAACACGGCCCCTCCTTTCAATTCTAGGTGCTGTCTGTGGCTGTTTTCTGCCACAATGGCAGAGTTAAGCAGTTGACACAGAGACTCAAACCCCAAACCATCTACTATGTGGCACTTTCCAGGAAAGGTAGGCCAACCCCAGAGCTAAGTCACGATGACAGATTAAAGGTGTTATAAACAAGTCACGTTTGTTAATCAAGATGGGCAATCCTCACACTGTAACTCACAACACTAAATATTTTGGATATTAAGAGTTATTCTGAATGAACGGGCTCAGTGGTCCAAAAAGCTTTAGAAAAGCTGGAAAAATAACTGTAAATAAAATTCGAGAAGCCCATGATAGGACTTCTCCATCTCGAATATGCCAGTATGCTCTGGGAAGCTCCAAGGTGAACTGAGGGGTATTATTTTATGCAGCAATTTCCAAACTGACTTGACCCGGGAGTTCGCACTGAAAGCCAAGCCTGTGGTCTCCCAGCCGTCACCTCTTTGCTCTTCTGCTACAATTGTGACACCTGGAGAAAGAGGCGAAGCAGGGTGAAGCACCTAAAGCTGCGGGGGGGAGTCATTTATCTCCTCACTTGCTCACTAGATTCTTCATATGTGCCATAGAAATATAGAATTGTTCTCTTTCAAGAACCAAGCAGGGATCAGTTACAAAACTCTAGCAAATTATGAAGTGCCCTTCTCACCATGAGCTCATGTCTCCCAAAGAGCAGATGAGCAATGAGAGGCAGAGAACCCAGGAGAGAGGAAGCATCCTCCAGGCAGTGGTGGGCCCAGAACCGGTGCATGCATTGTTAGCAGCACCACACACTTTGGCTTATTCTATAACCATTAACTGTGAGCTAAATGTCTGCCTGAACAACTGTTCTCTCTTTAGTGTTAACAAAAGAACTTAGGCTATTTCTCTTGCATCTCATTAAGCTCTTCAAGTATTAAAGTTCTAGGGGACTCAGTATTTCTATTAAAAAAAATGAAGTGGATTCCCATTAGTTGTATTTGACAGTTATTAATATAAACTATTTTCAAGTGAAATATCCTATGACAACTCTTCCTTTTGAACTGGGAAGAGTGAAAGCACATCATGGCTCACAGTCTCATAACTCAAGTCCCCACTCGGGACACCATCCCTTTGACTTAATTCCAGAAGACCAATCGGCTCGCAGGAGGAGTGTCCACACCTCATGACAACCACATCAGCCTGACCCAGAGTTGAGGCTCCTTCCATACAGACAGGGCCAATAAGGTCCGCTCCAGAGACGCAAAGACCTCCCAGCAATGGCTGTGCTCTGCTGGGCGGGTGCCGGAGTGCCCTTGCTCTTAACCTTAAGCAGACTTCATGCAATGTTACAGTGTCCCACTGTTCCAAACCATTTCAGATACTACCTTTTTTAGTTTACATAACCACACTGAAAATCACCATTTTCGGATACGGAAACTGAGGCACAAAACGGAAAAAGAAGTGGCCTATGATTGCACAGCTCCATTACTCAAGATAAAAGGCTGGGAGGTGAACCCACACAGAGTTTAGTACCTAGAGTCAGTGCTTTTAACCAGGCTGTGGTGGCTTTGAGGTTTGGTTGACCTTTTGTGACTTGATTTTTCAGTTCTTGGATTCTATAAAATACTCCAGCATCCTTCTATTAAATCTTCTTTTTCTGCTTAAGCTACCCAGAGTTGGTTTCAACTACTCACAATCAAAAAAACCAAAACCCCCAAAACTTAACACAGTAGAAAGCATGCTTGTCTTTTCCTGATGAGATTTTCTCTATAAACCATATCTGAAGGACAGTGAAGTCACTATCAATATCCATGGTCAATGCCAAGATTTTATGAAGTCGAAGTAAAGTGGAGCATCAGAGTGAGGAGATGGGCCTGGGGGAGCCCCAGACTGCAGGTTTGCGTGCATTTACTGGAATCCTAAAGCTTTGCCCTTTCAGGGCACTCTCGGAAACACATCTCTGCCATTCAGGGAGTTAGCAGGGGACTGAGGAGGGCTGAGGCAGGTGCCCACCTCCCTGGGCATTCAGGGAATCCTCCCACCTCCTGCTACTCTTCCCTCTGTGTGGGAAGCTAAATGTGTCCCTTAGCAAGTTCCTTTAGAGCAAAAGGTACCTTCTGTTTTCCCCAAAGCTCCTCAGAGACAATTACTTTGTCCAGAGCCTTTCATTTTGTTTTTAATCGGATATTTATTGAGCATTTACCAAATTGAGCACCTCTCTAAGAGCTTTACCTGAGTTAATTGTGATAAGCCCCATTAGAATGATGTGAAATTTTACAGATGAAGAACCCCAGGCAGAAAGGAAGTGTGCCTGTGCCACTGGGCTCCAGCTCAGGTAGCAGGTCCCAGGGCCGACGTTGTTGCCACCATCCTGTGGTCCCAGCCCACAGTGGATGAACACTACTTGGGAAACCTGCTGGCAAATGCAGATTGTAGTGGGGATAAAAACTGTCCACAAGAAGGCAATCCACATGATCCCATTTAGGGACTCTGAAGGGAACTGCTCACTTAGGACGCGATTAACAAGAAACTTAAGTGTTGGTCTTCAAGCTAGAAAAGAGAGTGACTCCTTTTCTTCCTCTAGCACTAAAGGAAATCTGATTTATCCAAGTGATAGTATGACTTAGGACAACTCAACATTGCCAGTACAGACTCCAAATGTATTAACTGGAAGGGAAAACTGTTTTAGGTCCCGGGGGTGGGGGGGAACTGGTACCCAGAATAAATGGCCTGATCGCTTCAGTCCTCAAAACTTTTCCAAACTGTTAATGTCTGGTTAAAAAGCCTATCTTGCACTTTAAAAATATATCTTCTCCAATAGGCTTTTAAAATTGTTCAAAAGGACTCAGACCAAAATCAATGTATTTTAAAGCGTCTCTGTGCCCCATGAATAGGAAGCATCAGTGAGATTTGTGACTTTAAAAATTCTTTCAAAGAAACAAGTTAGACAAGATTCAGACTTGTCCCACGTTTATTTTGTGAAGGGGTTTTCTCTCTAGCAGTGAATTCATCTTCCAAAAGCTCCCGTACGTGTTGATGTTACAGACACGCATGGAGACGGTGTAGGTCAGGGCATAAGGAGGCTCCGTGCTCCTCTGGACTGTCATCAATGAGAAAGGCGTGATTCACTGCAGCTCTCCCGGCTGTCAGGCAGCCTGCGCGTCGGTGCGCTGATCCCAGCGCTGGGCTGAACGGCGGAGATGCCGGAGCCCTCGTTACACTAGTTGTACCTGGCAGGCCCTGCTGGGTCTGTGCAAAGGTAAAATGAACAGTCCCGGGGCAACCTCAGGCTATCTGTCTCTGCGGCACACGCTGCTGGCTGTGACTTTGTAGTTTATGTAAAAACAGTTGTTTTCTGAAACGAAATGAAAGCAAGACAAGGTGGGGGCAAGGAGAGGTTGCAACTGAGAAAGAACTTAAAGCACCCAGGTCTAAGTCTGCGAGAATTCCGACGCTGAGATGCTTAGAGGATGGCTGGCAGCCGCGTGATTTTCCCTTGGTTGATGCACAGAAAGAGTTGATAGAAATGCATCAGTGTTTTCAAAAATGGAAATACCGAACCTTCTCTAAAGAAGACAGACGAATGGCTAACAAACATATGAAAAAATGCTCAACATCCCTAATTATTAGAGAAATGCAAATCAAAACCACCCTGAGATACCATCTAACTCCAGTGAGAATGGCCGACACCACAAAATCTCAAAACTGCAGATGCTGGCATGGATGTGGAGAGAAGGGAACACTTTTACACTGCTGGTGGGGCTGCAAACTGATACAACCTTTTTGGAAGGAAGTATGGAGAACTCTCAAAGAACTCAAGCTAGACCTCCCATTTGATCCTGCAATCCCATTACTGGGCATCTACCCAGAAGGAAAAAA